>CABHPR010098128.1:10114-25206 GCA_902168415.1 Peromyscus melanophrys | reverse complement strand
GAGGGAGGCAGGGGGAGAGAGAGGGGGGGAGAGAGAGAGAGAGAGAGAGAGAGAGGGAAAGCACAAAGCACGCGCCTGCAGCTAGGGCTACACTAGCTCCTTCCTCCATGACCTCTCTGTGACCCCACCTGCACAGCCTGGGCCTCTCCACAGAATAGGAGGAGGGGCTGAGACCTCCCAGCGTCACCAGGGAACCAGAGCCTGGACAGCCATTCTGTCCAACATCCCCATCCCCCAACTTCTGCCCCGGTCTCTCTCTCAGGCCAGGCAGAGGTCAGAGGAAAGGGGGGCCCTGCCTCCCCGTTGCTGGCTAGTGTGGGCATGAGGAGCTCCTACCGTGCTGCTTTGAGCCAGGCTCTCCACCTCTCTGATACTGAGCCTGTGCTGTGTGACTCCAAACACCACACTGCACTTCCTACAGCACCGGAGCTGAGAACGAGCTTGTCCAGCCTTGATCCGAAAGGCTGGGCTGTGGCTCACTGGTGCAGGGCTTGGCTAGCATGCACAAAGCCCTGTGCTCCATCCTCAACATCTCAAGTGTGGTGACAAGCACCTGTCTGTCATGCCAGCACTCCAGAGAGTCAGCCGTCAAAGCCACCCTAGGCTACACAGTGAGTTCCAGGCCAGCCAGAGTCGCAGAGTGCAACTATGTCTCAAACAAATAAATTCTAACCCTGGAGTACCTGAGAAGAGGCGGGGCAGGCTTTGTTTCCATTTTCCTTTCCTCCTTCCCACATTCAGGACCCTGCAGAACATCCCAGGATGCCTCGATGGGCTATGACAGGCCCATGTTTTCCCTCAGTCTCTTAGCATTAGTGGTCAAGGCAGGTTTGCGGTGTGCAGGGGCACCAGTTCTCCACTCTGTGCACGATACATAATCAACCTTAAATACAACCCTGCACAAGATAAAGACAAGCGGCCTGGTTTCTGTTGGCTTTTTAGCAGTGCCAGAGGTGAACCCAGGGCCTTCGCACACTCAGGCGAGTGCTGCACCACCCAGCCTGAGACTAGCTTCAGACAGAGTCCTTAGCGTGGCTCGAGGCCTGACAACACAGTCCTTGGGAGCCTTCTCCATCTCTTCCTGAAGCCGCACCCCAGCTCCCTGTCTGTCCTAAGCCCTTCACACATGACATCCCCTAAGACTGCAAGCCCCCATTCTTGAGCTGTCTGCTCTAAGGCCACTCCTTCCCAGCTTCTCCCCCCGGGGTCAAATAGTCCCACTGCCTGCCTAGTCTGGCATCGCTTCCAGTGTCCATCATGGTCAGTCAGTCATGCCTGCTGTGCCCCATCCCATCCCCCACGAGGTCTCAAGACCTTGCCAGTGTCCTCTCTCACCAGGGCAGAGACCTTTGAGGCTGCCCCAGTTAGCTTCCTTCTGCTGTGATAAACACCATGACCAAGAGCATCTTGGGGAGGAAAGGGTTATTTCAGCTTACAACTCTCAGGTCACACTCCATCACTGAGGGAAGTCAGGGCAGGAACTCAAGGTGAGGACTAAGAAAGGCCATGGAGGGGTGCTGCTTACTGGCTTGCCCCTCACTGATTGCTCAGCCTGCTTCTTACAGCACCCAGGACTGTAGCATGAATCTTAAAGTTCTTATTAATAAAATCAAACCTGAGCCAGTTATTGGGGTGAATACTGGAAGGTCAGAGAGACAGAATAAGCCACAGCTATCTCACCTAGCCGGATCCTCAGCTGACTGGAGGCCTCTGAGTCCTCATCCAGAATGGGTCTCAGCTGAACTGCTGCTAGAAGCCTGAAAGCTTAACCAGCCACATGCTTCTCCAGGCCAAAGGCTTCTAGTTTCTGGTCCTCACGCCTTATATACCTTTCTGCTTTCTACCACCACTCCCTGGGATTAAAGGCTGGCTTTCTGGGATTAAAGGCTGTGTCACCATGCTTGGCTGTTTCTAATGTGGCCTTGAACTCACAGAGATCCAGAGGGATTTCTGTCTCTGGAATGCTAGGATTAAAGGCATGTGCTACTACTGCCTAACCTCTGTTTAATTGTGGCTGTTCCGTCTCTGACCCCAGATAAGTTTATTAAGGTACACAATATTTTGGGGAACACAATACCACCACACAGGACCACCTGCCCAGGGGTGGCCCTGCCCACAGTGTGCTGGGTCTCCACATCAATCACTAAGAAAATGCCCCACAAACCAAGCTCTATGTTCTCTCTTCCCAAAAGACGTTAGCCTATGCCAAGTGGACACAAAGCTGGCTAGGACACAGGGTCTCTACAGAGTGCCCTGGGGTATCAGGGGTCACACCAGAGTAAGCATGGGATGCAGGAATGGTGGGGAATCAGGCTCATGATGCCCCTCCGCCATCACTAACTGCACTCAGGAAAGGGCCTGTGTTGGCTCCATTACTTGAGACTCCTTCCTGTTCTCAGAGTTCGCTTCTCCTGGGGAGAAGCCTGTCCTGAGGCTAGGGAGGAATCCAGTCCACATGTAACTGCTGTGCCTCCTTAGGCAGAGGCCCTACCTCTCTGGGCCCTGGATCCTCCCGTGTAATTCAGAGACCATGCTGGTCCTGATGCAGGGACAGGAGGGAGACAGTCCTGTGGCTCATGGGACCAGGCTCGGCACAGGCAGGGAGCTGCCACCTTCACCCTGCAGTGGTGTTGGGGCAAGGCACAGGGCATGGTCTCCCCAAGGGCACTCTGCCCTGGTTTGCAGCAGGCGTTAAGAAAATCTGTAGAGAGTACTTTGAGGGCCTGCCTGGAAGGGGTGAGGGGAGGGGGAGGCGGAGGCGAGCGATTGTGTGCATGTGAGTGTGTGCAGAGCCGGCAGGAGAGCCTTTAAAGGGAGGAGGGATGGGGATGAGCTGGAAAACAGTGCGTCAGCCGGCAGAGCAGAGAGGCCTCCAACAAGGCTGAATGAGGAGCAGGGAGAAGCTTCAAGAAGCCAGGAGGAGACACCCTGGGTCCTGGGGCACAGTTTGAGTCAAGGATGTGCATTCTGCTGTGGAGACCCCAGTTGGGGGTCTGGGCTGGTGTACAATCTGAAGTCCACTCTAAATTCATCCTAGTCCTGGGGCCCGATGCCTGAGTCAGATGGTCAGCACTGTTTGGAGGTGGCAGCTCCCCCACCCCACCCCTAGCCTCCCTAACAGTGGCCTTCCCCCTGTGGGTGTCTGTACCTCGCTTTCCTCCCCTCAGGAAAACCCCAGTTCTACTGGATCTGGGCCCTCTGAATGGCCACCTTTTAATGCAGCAGCTCTCTAAGGACTCCACAGCTCAGTCTATGCTGCTGTAAGAAACGCCACGGGTGGGGCGGCTTGCAAACAGCAGACATGCACTACTCACAGGACAAAGATTAAGGCGCATGCGTGGTGAGGACCTGCTTCCGGATTCATTTTATTGTGGGACCACACTGAAGGGGCAAGCAGGCTCCTCCAGGCCTCCTCCATAAGGGCCATTCCTGGCACCAGAGCCTCCCACCTCCACAGTTCATTACTTCTGTTTGTTTGTGTTATGCTTAAGAGTCTTTTGCCTCAAACTGGGCAGTTGGTGGTGCACACCTGTGATCCCAGTACTTGAGAGGCAGAAGCAGGCAGATCTCTCTGAATCTGAGGCCAGCCTGGTCTACAAAAAAAGTTCCAGGACAGCCAGAGCTGTTACACACAGAAACCTTGTTTCAAAAAACCAAAACAAGAGAGTGTTTTGCCTCATAATGTACATGGATTGTGTGCATGTGGTGTCCACGGAGGCCAGAAGAGAGCATTGGATCCCTTGGAACTGGAATTATAGGTTTTAGATTGTGAGCCTCCATGTTGGTGTTGAGAACTGAGCCTGGGTCCTCTGCAAGAGCAGCCAGTGCCCTGAACTGCTGAGCCCACCTCCCCCAATTTTTTTAAAGTTTTGAATTATGTGTATGTATGTGGGGAGGGTATGTGTGTGTGAGTACAGATACCGAGAGAGGCCATTGGATCTCCTGGAACTAGAGCTAAGGGTGGTAGGAACCAAACTCTGGTCTCCTGAAAGAGCAGCAGCAGCCATCTTTCCAGCCAGGCACTTCTTAATACCATCCATAGTAGAGACTGCCATTTAACAGGGAGGCATTCGGAGGGTGCCGTTCAGACCACATACCTGATCTCCAAACACAGCCACTTTTTTTGTATGTTTGATTGTTTTGAGACAGGATCTCATGTAGCCCAGGCTGGCCTCAAACTCACTAAGTAGCTAGGATGACCTTGGACTGTTGACCTTTTTGTCCCTACCTCCCTTTCTGGGATTATAGGCAAGCCTTGTTGAAGTTACAAACCGAATACTGGGGGTTAGGACTTCAACCTGTCTATCTGAGGTTGTCATTCCCCTCATGACAAGTCTTGGTCTAGGTTCTCCTGAAGGAGGTATTAGAGAAAGATTTTGGGGTGGTGGTGCCCCTAGGGGCAAGGGTGAAGGGGGGGACAGGTAATAGACAGCAGGGGAGGAGAGATTTAATGTGGACACGCACTGTTGATTCTCCGTGGCCCTTGGAGGCACCAGAATTGCCTGTTCAAAGGCCTCTGCAATGGTTACTATTGATTCTAAATGCAGTATTGATAGTCTAGAATCAGCAAGGAGACGAGCCTCCGGACATGCCTGTGAGGGATCATCTGGATTAGGTTAGCTGAGCTGATCTATGCTAACTGCCAGATTGAATGAAAAGGAGAGAGTAACAGTAGCACTCATCCCTCTGCTTCTCGTTTACGGACACAATGTGACAAGCTAACTCAAGATTCTGCTCTCATGATGTCCCCACCATGGTGGACTGTAGCCCCCAACTGTGAGCTAGATCAAATCTTCCCTTCCTTAGCTGCAAGTGTTATGCCTCTCATCACAGCAACATGGCAGACTCGGGCCTCTCAGTACCTTGTACTCGGGTCCCCTCCTCTGCCCACCTCTGTGTGACTGTTGAGGTTTCTGTGGGGACGATGCCTTCTACCTGGGGGCATCAGAGAAGGAGGTGAGCTGTTGGCACAGGCCTTCTGTATGTGCCTGAGCCACAGGGACTGGTTCCACAGTTGGCCTGGGTTATGCCACCAGGCCAAGAGGCACCAACAGGCCTGCTCATCCACCTGAGCAGCCCCAGCTTGGCCCTGCTCCCAAGAACCCCCTTGGAGGTGCTGGCTGCCCACGGTTCCTGCAAAGACTTTCTATAAAAGTGTATGGGAACCTCCACAGGTGATTCCCACACAGAAATGGCAACTCCTCTCTTTGCCTGCTGGTCCTGGCTTGAAGACCCCATTGTCATCAGATGCAGCCATGGTTTGAGTTCAGTGAGTCTTATGCTGTGCCAGGAGGAAAAAGTTTCCTTTTCCTTCCTCTCTTGTCCCAGGTAATCAAGATTTCCACCTGCAGACCAGAGCTTTGTGAGGAGAAACACAAATCCACCCATGAGGTATGGCAGGGCCTAGAGACCATGTGTCCAGTGCCTGGGGACACAACACTGCCACTGCTGTTTGCTGTGGGCTCAAGGTGCTGCACCCGGTTGCTTGCTCCAGTATCTTTACTAAGCCATTGCTCCAGGGAAGACCAATGGGTATCATGACCATGTCCCCATTGTAACCCTCCCTAGCCATTGAATGTGTTCCTGGGTCTTAGCATGGTGGACTCCTTTCAATCAGCCACAGTGCCCATTTTACACCTGGGGAACCTGGGACCACCTAAGGGCACAGCACGGGACAGCAGAGGTAGCTGGTCCTCCTGAGGCTGGCCCATCTGTCCAGCTCTGACTGCAGGGCTCCTGTCTCTCTATAGTGACGCTCGCTGGCTGTACTGGCCCAGGGCACATCCAAGAGGCCAAAGTCACCAGATGGTCATGCAAAACAGCTGCTGTTTTGACCCACAGAGGCCTTTTGGAGATGGCTGGCAGCCAGAGCTACTACTGAGGGAAAGGCCAAAGGGCCCTGAGACCCTGAGCTATACCCATGGCCAGTTTCTGTCTGGCATGCTGTGGTCCCTGGTAAGGGGCAGGTGCTGGGGTCAGACAGACCTGAGCTTTTTCCTCCTAGCTGTGTGACCCTGAGCTGCCCTTGGTCTTGGGTCCCTCTTTTTACTCTGTCAGACAGAGGGGCTGTACCTAGATCTTCACCTAGACATGCTATTAATCCAGGACCATCCTCTCCCAGGCAGGACAAGGGCTCTACTCTTGGTCCTTGACCAACCAAGACACAGAGAGTTCACTGGGTCTGCCTAGGTCACATGACAGGCTGAAGTCCATTGCTGACTCTCAATCTAGTGTTCCTGATCAAACTCCAAAGGACGGCAAAGGTGGATCTGTGGGAATAGGGTGTGGGGGCAGGTGACAGCCTTGTGTTGACCCCACACATGGTACCCAATTCTTGCTAAATAACCTAGTGTTAGGTAGGAAAGATGTAGAGTATTAGGTAGGAAACTAGTAGATGGATGAGTGGATGGATGTATGGGCAAACCAACCAGTGGGAGGGTGACACCCAGTTCTGTATTGTCCTGAGTCCCAAGCACAGTCAGCACCCTGGCTGCCAGCAACCTCCTTCTTCCTGTGGGCTGAGTCACTGCACTGGGCTTGTCACTGGGCTGGAAACACGGAAGGAAGGAAGACACAGAGACCCTCAGGACCTCACCATCAGCTCCAATCTGAGATGTGGAAACTGAGGCAGGCAGGGCAGAGTCCTGACCTCACTGCTTCCCCAGCAGCTGTGGGCCTCTACCCCTGCCTGGCCCCCTCACTGCCACAGGAGGAGTCTTAAGCCTCTTTTGCTGGGTTTCTGGAAACTGGGGGTGGGGTGGGACCAGTCAGCACATCTGATTCCCGGAGGCCCTGTCAGTCATCCTGAATCCTCCACGTGGCTCCCGGGAAGCCCTGTGGCCTCTGCCCAATGAAAACCCCCCACCCTCCCCACAGAGACTCTTCCTCCTTATCCTTTCTCCTCAGCCTCTCTTGTCCCTCCTCCAGGGTTGGGTAGCAGGACACAGGAGCCCAATTCTGTCTCTTGTGACCTTGGGGTAGTCCCCAACCTCTCTGGAGCCCAGCCCCCAAGGCTCTGGGAGTCCTTGGCCACAAACAGGGGCTGTCTTCTTTTCTTTCTCCTCTCTCTGTCGGTGGGTACCCACCCCCACACTACCCTGCTCTCTAGCCCGGTTCTTTTCTCTCTCCATCTCATGGACTCTCCCATAGGGAGACTCCCACCCACAGCCAGCTTCTCCCTCCTCCGCCCTCCCTCCTCAGAGAATGCCAAGTCTGCAGCTTTCCTGCGACCTTGAACAGGCAGCAGCTTGGAGCTTAGCTGGGAGAGCCCGGGGAGGGGCCTCGGAGCTGAGCCCTGCAGGTTGGTCCTGACTAGTGTCCGGGCTGCACTGTGATGTCCCCTGTCTACCCTGTTTACCTCGGCCTTATTTCCGCCTGCTGCCCCTTGCCATCTCTCTCTCTGTTTCCTTCTCCCCTTGCTTTATGGCACATCCTCCTGTTAGAAGCCAGTCGTAGGGAGGCGGAGATTCTTGGCTTCTCTGTTCAGAAACGCCTGAACCAGGCCTGGCACACCGTAGCTGCTCAAAGCCAGGCTGGGAATCGAAAAGCACTCCCTGCTCTAAACACCACCATTCACTGAGACGTCCCTGGGCGCCGCCTCACAGGTCTACGTGCCTAACACGATGCCAGGACCCTACGGGAAGACAGGGAAACCGAGGCACTCAGTAGGAGGCTGTGGAGTCTAGACCTGAACCCACTGCGTCCTGGGTCCTTCCTCCTGTCACCGCCTCTGTCCAGCCTGGGGTGGCAGGTGCATCTTGGGCCCCCTCTGGAGAAGCAGAAGGTCAGCCGAACACCCCCGCCCAGGCCTCACGGCCACCCCCAACCCGGCCACCGCGAGCTCAGCCCGCGCCCACCGGGAGCCGGGGAGGGAGAGAAAAATGAGTTTTCCCGGCGCCCGGTGGCGGTGTCAATTGATCGCGCGCGGGCGGGGGCGCGCGGCGGGCTGGGGGCCTGGCTCGCAGCTGCCGGCGCGCAATTATCGGGAAAAAACCCGGGCGGCTGCGGCGCTGAAATTAGTTATCGATCCCTCGGCGGGGCCGCGCTCGTCGCTGACGGCTGCAGACCCCGGCCGGGCCCGGGGGGCGGGGCCTCCCCGGCACTCCCGGGCATCCTCCTGCTCCCGCTCACCCCGCCCTCCCATTGGCGCGCAGTTGACCGCCCTGTCCTCCTCCGCAGGCCTGCCACTGCCAAGGGCTCAGGGACGGCGCGCCTGCTGGGCAGCCAGGCGCCTGGGAAAGTTTGAGCATCCTCTGAGCCTCAGGCTGCTTGTCTGTAAACTGGGTCTGGGGTCTTACTGAATCTTAATCCTGGGAGAAGCCTCTGGCCGGCGTTGGGAACATTTATACAATTTATTTTATCGTTTACATTTATTTATTTATTTATTTAGTGTGTGTGTGTGTGGCACACGTGTGAGCTGGTGTGCGTGTGGAGGTCAGAGGATAACTAGTGGGAGTGGGTTCCCTCCTTCCATAGTGCAGATCCTGGGGATAGAACTCATGTTGTCGGGTTATGTGGCAAGTTCCTCCATCTGCTGGGCGGTCTGACCCAACCTGGATGTCTATACCTTTTATCCAAAGCACTGATTCTTGCAGAGGTTCCTGGAGATGTGACATCCGCCTTCCAGATGAGGAAACCAAGTCGGCAAAGGTAGACAATTGGACATACAAGTGAGCAACTGGCCTCAACACTCCAGAACCAGAACCCAGCTGGGAGAGAGGCTGGGGAGTGGGTTGGAGTGGCCTGGCTTCTCAGGACAGAGGCTGAGGGAGTCAGTCTGGGCCCCCAGCTATGCTGAGCAGATTGCAGTAGGGGCCGGGTATGGAGTAAGGGAGATGGCAACTTGCACTCACCTCAATCTCAACAGCTAGGAGAGGAGGGAGGCTCCAGCCTGGAGGGAGGGCTCTGAGTTCAAATCTTGAGCCTGGCGTCACTGTTCTCATCATGCTGTGAACTGCAACAAGTCTGCCTGTCCCAGGCCTTCTATACTTTAATGTGTGGGTGTGGTGTGGGGGGTGTATCTCCTGAAGCTCTTTTGGACACTACTGTCTATCCGCCAGCCACAGGTCAGCGGGCGGGGTTAAAACAAAGTCTTTCTATGTAGCCCAGGCTAGCTTGACTCTTGAGCCTCCTGCCTCTGCTTCCTGAATTGTGGGGGACTGAAGGTATGCACCAGCCTGCCAACACTGTACATTTTCATGAAACACCAAAAGCTGTTTGTCCTGGGTATAGGGTGTGTCACTGGGAACAGGACAGCCCCTCCCTCCCATGGGGCAAGATGAGGAGTAAGTCATCCTTCTACACTACTCCACAAACTCATGGTGAGTTCAGGGGGCTGAAGGGTAGGACTAGGCTGGGGTGAAAGGTCAGTCACCAGGGAACACTAAAGCCAACTTGAACAGGAACGGGAAGCTTAGAGCAGCTGAAAAAAAGCCAGTGTGTGTGTGGGGGGGGGAGGGGCAGATGCTGCCCAGAGGCCAGCTGCAAAGACCACAGGCTTGGGCTCTGCACAGCTGAGGTAACTCAGGGAGCATGGGAGGAGTTGGAACAGCAGGGAGGTTCAGCCCACCTCCTCTATGGGAGCCTCTGTTGTCTCAGTCCCGGCTTGGACTGCAGGAATCCTGTGTTGGGGGCATGGCCCTGTGTGATCTCAGCTGGTAGAAGGCTTGCCCGATGTGGGAGATTCTCCAGGCTCCATCTCCAGTGCACCATAAACCTGAGCATGGCGGTGGTGTCCGCCAGTAACCCCAGCACTTGGGAGGCGGAGGCAGGAGGATGGAGAGTTTCAGGCCATCCTCATCTACATAGCTAGTTTGCAGTCGGACTAGGCTACAAGCAACCCTGTCTCAAAAACAAACAAGTGGTTGCTATGGAGCCACCATGAGGTTCTGTTGGGTTTGTCTGCTGTCCTGAGTCCTGACTCAGGAAGAGAGACTTCCTTTTCTTCTCTTCCATCTTTCCTTTAGATGCTGGCGAGAGTCTTGGCACTACTATTTCCCTGGTTCTTTGGGTTTTTCAGTCTTTCTTTCAGGCCCCATCCCACCACACGGCTGCTTGTCTACGACATGGCTGACCTCCATGCAGGCTCAAAGGGCATGGATTTTTCTCTCTCCTCTGCATCGACCTCCTCTGGGCAGCCGCTGAGATTGGCAGCTTACTGCCCTGCAGAGGGCTGGCTTGCTTTATTTCTTTGTTTTTTTTTTTTTTTTTTTTAGACAAGGTCTTGCGATGTAACAACCCAGCTGGCCTGGAATTCACTATGTAGATGAGGTTAGCCTGGAGTCCACAGAGCTCCCCCTGCCTCTGCCTCCCAAGTGCTGGGATTAAAGGTGTGTGCCACTAAACCTTGTTGGGGTTTTTCTTTTAAATTGTAATAAAATTGTCCGTGAGGTGCAAAACAAAGCAAAACAGTCAAACAACAACAACAACAACAACAACAACAACAACAAAACCCCTCGGACTGGAGAGATGACTTAGCAGTTAAGAGCAAATACTCAAGAACAGAACCTGAGCTCTGTTCCCAGCACCCGTATCAAGAGGATTACGACCACCTGTTGCTCCTGTTCCTGGGGACCTGATATTCTTCTGGCCTCCATGGGCACCTGCGCTCACATGTACATCCACACACACAGACACAACTATGGTGATATTTCATTTGTACTGAAATGTGATTTTATTCGTATGTTAATAAATAAAGTTGCCTGGGGGTCAGAGCTAATAGCAAGCCATAGCAGAAGCCGGGTGGTGGTGGAGCACACCTTTAATTCCAATCACATGACAGGCAGATCTCTGTGTGTTTAAGGATACAGCCAGCATGGAGACACACGCCTTTAATCTCAATACCAACCATAGAAGACCTGGAGGTCTGTATAGACAGGCAGTGACGAGGAGGTCATGTGGTTGGGTTTACAACCAATGAGAAGGCAGAACAGAAAGTCAACAAAAAGACAGATACACAGGAAGTAGGTCTCTTTCTGAGGGGAAGGACGAGAGCAGCAGGGAAGGGTAAGAAAGGGTTTTTAGTATCAGCTCTTAGCCACTGCTCTGACCTCATGGGCTTTTAACTCTGCATTTGGCTCTGCGTTTCTTATTTAATAAGACTGTTACAGCTACACACAACAATGAAGACAAAACTATTAAGTCTTTAAAAAAGTCTCTATTAACAAAAACAAAACCCCACCCATTTCTTCACACTCAGTCAGTCAATCAAATGGGCAAATGGGCTGGGTCTAAGGGCAGGTCTGCCCTCTGGCCCTCTCCCAGTCTTCCTGGCCTTTCCCACAGTGGGCACTACAGAGCCAGTTGATCCTCAGGATCTGATCTCCTTTGGGACAAGAGAAGTGTCAGACATTCTGCTGGTCACAGCAGCCCTGGCCTGGTGCCAAAGGGAGACAGAGTTAGATGGATGGGGTGAAAGGAATGTTGGGTGAAGGGGGTTGCTGTTTCTCCTGCTTCTGGGATCTGGAAACCTGGAGTGTAAAGAAATGGGTGGTAGGTGTCTCTCCCAACTGGCTGGCAGGAGAGACAGAAAGATGGGGGACAGGGCTGCTTCATGATTTGCGGAGACTGATGCTCCCTGGCTTAGGGAAGGTGGTGGTTGGGATGTTGCAGAGTCCCACAGATGAATGTCTGGGCAACCTTCTGTGGGAATGCGAGAGTTCTCAACATTCCACACAGTGAATGTCTGTGCTGAGAATCAGGGTATCTCTGTGACTCGGGCCTGTGCTCTTGGGGAGCATTCTGAGGAGTGGGAACACGTGCACCTGAGTGTGTATCTGTAGACGTGTGCAAGGACACGTATATGTCTGCAGGTGTAGCAGGTAAGTGCCTGTGTCTCTGGCATGGCGGTACCTGATGAGGTCCACAGGGGTGTGTGTGTGTGTGTGTGTGTGTGTGTGTGTGTGTGTGTGTGTGTGCGCGTGCCACTCCATGTCTACACTGCTGAGTGTGGGTTGGCACACCTGTGTGTATTTATGTCCACAGGCACCTGTGTGTGTCTCGCTTGTGCTTGTGTGCAGATCTGCTGTCACTTAGTTTTCAGGCTGCATTTACGTGTGGGTGAACGCTCCTGCACATGGGATGAACTTCACTATGGCCACACAGAGATGGGTGAGTATGAAACAATACATATGTGTGTGTAGCTTTGTGTGTTTCCATGTGTGGCTTCATCATCTCTGTGAACACCTTCATGGTTTCACATATGTTCGTGGGTAGTTCTGCATACATGTGCACACACGCAGCTCCTCCAAGTGCATAGGTGTTTCTGGATATGCTAGTGCCTCCATGTGCTTTCAGAATGTCCTGAGTGTTGTGTGTGACTGCACACTCATGGGGAGCACAGCATGCCCGTGGGGAGCGCAGCACACTCATGGGGAGCACAGCATGCCCGTGGGGAGTACAGCACACTCATGGGGAGCACAGCACACTCATGGGGAGTACAGCACACCCATGGGGAGTGCAGCACGCCCATGGGGAGCACAGCACACCCATGGGGAGCACAGCACGCTCATGGGGAGCACAGCACGCCCATGGGGAGCACAGCACGCTCATGGGGAGCACAGCACACCCATGGGGAGCATAGCACACCCATGGGGAGCACAGCACACTCATGGGGAGCACAGCATGCCCATGGGGAGCACAGCACGCCCATGGGGAGCACAGCACACTCATGCGGAGGAAGGCATTCTCCTAGCTTCTGCTGCACTTGAGAAGACAGAGAGGACACAGTGAGGCTTGGCTGCCCACTGCTGGGTCGAGGATACGGAAGAGAAAAGCAGGGGCCACCAGTGCAGCCAGCTGCTCCTCACCCAGCTGGAGTTCAGGGAAATGCTTTCTCCTGCCTGCTCCCCCAGGCATCCAGGGCTGGCAGGGGCAGCAGACAGCAGGTGGCTTGGAAGAGCAGTCTGAGGCTTTCCAGAGGCCCTTGCCAACAGAGACTCATCTGAGCCTCTGAGCTTCCAGGGACCAGTGGCCGCCACCGTGTCCACTATGTGCCTCCTGCACCTGCGTCTGGGCCTGGCTTCTCTTGACCTTTTTTCTAGCCCTAGCCAGGCAGCTAGAAAAGCCTCCAGAGACTCCAGGTCCAAGCACCTACCTGAGTGAGTGTGATGGAGCCAGGGGTGCAGAGTGCCAGCAAGCTTGGTTCTCTCTTGCTCTCTCCTCTCCTCTCCTCCATTTCTTCCTGTCTTCCTCTCCATGTCTATTGTTGTCTCGATATTTCCATGCCACCATCCCAGCTTACTCTACTCCCCTGAAGTCTCTCACCTCTGTGGTTCTGCCCATCTTCCTACCAGGGATGGACCACAGTTCTTCTCTGGAGACCATGGTATCACTCAGCATCCTTCTGTCCCCACTCAGAGTGTCCCTCCTGGTCATCATGAGAATCCTCTAGGCTTCCCCAGGGACCTCCACCTCACCCTGAACCATGGTTGGCACCCTGAACCTTGCTTGGCTTGCCTCTGAGGACTGATGGGTAGATTCCTGGCTTCTCTGTCTCCCTTCGACCTGTCCATCAGAAGGATGCAAACTTGCTACCCTCTTCCAGACCTCTCTATATCCTAGACCCCTCTTTCTCCACTCCTTCCATCCTCCCCTTCCCCTTCCCGTCCCCTCCTGTGCCTACCCCTACTTCCCAGCATTCCTCTTGTTAACTCTGTACATTGCCTGGGGCAGACCCACCCTAGTGCCTCGTGGGAAGAAACCCAAATCAACCTACTGAATTCAATGGCACCCTATTTCCTTGGTATGTGTCCCTTCAGGCCACTTGTGATAGTCATTTTATTTTTAATTTGTTTATGTATGTATTTTATGTATGAGTGTTCTGTCTGCATGTATGCCTGCAGGCCAGAAGAGGGCACCAGATCTCATTATAGATGGTTGTGAGCTGCCATGTGGGTGCTGGGAATTAAACTCAGAATCTCTGGGAGAGTAGTCAGTGCTCTTAAGTTCTGAGCCATCTCTCCAGTCCAATGGTCTTTTTTTTTTTTTTTTTTTTTTTTTTTTAAGACAGAGAGTATCATTGTGTAGTCCTGGCTGACCTCAAACTCAAACTCACTATGTAGACCAGGCTGGCCTGAAACTCACAGAGATCAGCTCGCCTCTGCCTCCTGAATGCTAGGATAAAAGGCCCCACTGAAAATCAGTCTTGATCGTTAACTTAATTGGATTGAGAAGCACCAAGATTAGTAATTGCACACCTGTGGGAGAGTTGGGGCGGAAGGAAGGTTCACCCCTACCTTCAGTGACAACTCCATTGAGCTCCAG
Source organism: Peromyscus melanophrys (assembly GCA_902168415.1). Classification (NCBI taxonomy): domain Eukaryota; kingdom Metazoa; phylum Chordata; class Mammalia; order Rodentia; family Cricetidae; genus Peromyscus; species Peromyscus melanophrys. The sequence goes on along the minus strand of CABHPR010098128.1, from coordinate 10,944 downwards.
GCCAAAGTGGGAGAGAGGGAGAGAGGAGGCCAGCGGGTACCGGCCGCCTCTCTCTGCTTCCAGGCTGCTGTGCTGTAAGTACCTTTGCTCCACCAGGTTCTCCACATGAGGTGCCTGAGGTACCAGAAGCCACGAAACAGAAGAAGCATCCTCATTTCATGTTTTCTTTGTCACCGAAAAAGCATATGGGACAGAGGTGCCGAGGTTCCTGAATCCGACCATATGACTCTTATCTGCCTTACCAGGAAAGGTCTGGAAATGCAGAACTGAGTGTGGTGCATCCCTGGCGTCTCCACACTCAGGAGGCAGAGGCATGCGGAGCATGTTCCAGGCCAGCCTGGGATACGTGTGAAGACCCTGTCTCCAAAAGTTAGTTGACCATGCCTGACAGTCCGTACCTTAATCCCAGCACATGGGAGGCAGAGGCAGGCAGATCTCTGTGAGTCTGAGGCTAGCCTGGTCTACATAGTGAGTTCCAGGACAGCCAGGGTTACATATTGAGATCCTGTCTCAAAACATTTTAATTAATTAAAAATAGATAAATAGAGATCGGGCTGGAGAGACAGTCCAGTGGTTGAGAGCACTTCCTCTGCAAGCCTGAGGACCAGAGTTGGGATCCTGGCCCCTACACAACAAGATGGGTGTCCTAGGAAACATCTGTAAACTCAGCTCCAAGATGGGAGAAGAAAGAAGGATTTCTGGGGCTTGCTGGCTTCCAGCCTTGGAGAGAAAACCTCTCCCCAGGTTCAGGGAGAGACCCTGCCTCAAAGGAAAAGGTGGAGAGTGTTAGAGGAGGACACCCTGAACACACACACACACACACACACACA
>CABHPR010098128.1:0-10014 GCA_902168415.1 Peromyscus melanophrys | reverse complement strand
ACACACACACACACACACACACACACACACACACGTTAATTTTTAAAAGTGACATGCAGCTCTGGAGGCAGAGGTAGGCGAATCTCTGAGTTGGAGGCCAGCCTGGTCTACAGAATGAGTTCCAGGACAGCCAGGGCTACACAGAGAAACCCTGTCTCAAAACCCACAAACAAAAAAGTGACATGCAAACTGAATAATTGTAGGGCTGACAGGTAGTTCTGATAGCTGCTCAGAAGACTAGCATGCCCGTAGACGTGGGGACACTGAAGATGTACTTGTGACGTTTCAGATGGGAACAAGGACCAAGCTGGGAGCTGGACTAGATGTCACTCCGTGATGCCAGCAAAGAATTTGTTCTCGTGTTGTCTGTGTTCTGAGACTTTGAGGGAGAGCTAACAGTGACAGGATAATTGGTTTGGCAGGAGGAATGTCAAGGCAGTTCAGAATTCAGGCTGTGGCATGGTCATTGCTGGCTACTATTAGCCAGATTTATGGTGAAAATGAGGATCAGAAAGTAGAATAACTCAAAATGTCTGTTCAATCAGAAAAGTCGGTGTAAAGTTGAAGCTACGGAAGGGAACGTTTCTGAAGAGATTAGAGCCCCTTAAAAAAAAGCCAAGGTGGGAGCTGCAGAGATGGCTCAGAGGTCAAGCCTGCGTACTGTTCTTGCAGAAGACCCGAGCTTGGTTCCTAGCACCCATATCAAGCAGATGTAACCATCTGTAGCTACAGTTCTAGGGGAGCTGATGCCCTCTTCTGGACTCCATGACACCTGCACTCAGATGCACATGTCTGTCCACAGACACAAACAGACAAGCCTGATGACCTAGATTTCATTCTCAGGATGCACAGGGCAGAAGGAGAGAACTGACGTCTGTAAGTTGTCCTCTGACCTGTATGCATGCATTCTCATGTGCACTCAAACATGTACAATAGATAGATAGATGGAAAGATAGATAGATCAATAGAATGATAGATAGAGGCATGTAATAAAAGAATTTTGAAAAGCTAAATCCCTTGCTCTGGAACAATAGGAAAAACTCCTTGAGGCCAGTTCTTGAGAACTGGCCAGACCCCACCCATAATAGGCTGAAGGATATGATAGAGTAAATTCATTTGAAAGACTTTCTATTGAGAAGCAAGTGCCTCTTGGGTGCCCTTCCAACCCAAGGCCATTTAGGAAGTTGTTTTTCCACAGCTCTTTACTGTGCTGAGCTACCCAAGCACTCAAGGCTCCTACAGCCACTGTCTAAGAGGGTCTACATTTGGTTGAGGGACAGACCTTGTCTCATCCACGTGGTCTGTTTTGCCGATGGGCAAAATAGAAGAGTTGTGGGGTCATGGAGACTTCCACCCAGACTTCAAAGGAAAGCCAGGGAGATCAGGAGGAGCCCAGATCCCCGTGAGAGTCCCCTATGGGTGATGTATAATGCTGTTACACCGAAGCATGAACTGCAGAGGAGACCCCAGGATGCTGGAGATGCCAGAAATGTGGAACATCTGCCAGAGGAACCCACAAGCAGCAAGTGGAGCCAGCCTGAAGGAGAGGCCATGTGAGTTAAATTGCAAGGCCATAGGCGGGGCTGTGGGAGCTGCTGAGAACTCTGATGCTTTGGGTGGAAACCACAGGATTTAATGTTTCCCCTTATAGATTTTGTTTCTCCTTGGTCTATGCCTTCCTGTATTCTCCCTTTCTGTTTACCCTGTGTCATTGTATATGAAAGCATGTAACTTGCTTTTCTTCCCTAAAGATTTATTTTATTTTATTTTATTTTATTTTATTTTATTTTATTTTATTTTATGTATTTATTTATTTATTTATTTATTTTTGGTTTTTCGAGACAGGGTTTCTCTGTGTAGTTTTGCGCCTCTCCTGGAACTCACTTGGTAGACCAGGCTGGCCTCGAACTCACAGAGATCTGCCTGCCTCTGCCTCCCGAGTGCTGGGATTAAAGGCGTGTGCCACCCTCGCCCGGCGAGTTATTTTATTTTAATTGTGTGTGTGTGTGTGTGTGTGTGTGTGTGTGTGTGTGTGTAGGGCTGGAGAGATGGTTCAGTGGTTAGGAGCACTGGCCGCTCTTCCAGAGGTCCTGAGTTCAATTCCCAGCAACCACATGGTGGCTCACAACCATCTATAGTGGGATCTGGTGCCCTCTTCTGGCATAGAGGTGTACATGCAGACAGACAGAGCACTCATACACATAACAAATAAATCTTAATATATATATATATTTGGGGGAGGGTTGAGTGCAGTTTCCTCAGAGGTCAGAGATGGCAGATCCCCTGGATGCTGGAGTTACAGGTGGTTGTGAGTGGCCTACAGTGGATACTGGGACCCGAACTCAGGTTCTCTATAAGAGAAGTAAACACTCTTAACTGCTGAGCCCTTTCTCTGCCCTGTGATTTGATTCCTTATTTTAAAGGGTCTTACAGACAACACATTGCCTTGAATCTCAGACGGGAATTTGAACTTGAGCTTTGAACGTCTTAGGACTGTTGAGGGAGGCTGTGGGGATTGTTGGAGCTGTACTGAGACTACTGGGCAGTTGGCTTCTAGGATGGACACGAGGGTGGAGTGCTGTGCTTTAAGCAGCATGGTGTTTCGGTGTCGGGTTGATAGGGGTAAACTTGGGACGTTCGTTTTGATGATCACTTGAGTGCTGATCTTAGAAAGGTATATCTCTGGGTATGTCTGTGAGGGCCTTTCCAAAGAATATTAATTAAGGTGGCATATCTTCTCTGAATGTGGGTGGCCCCACAGCTGGGGCCCCAGATAGAATAAGAGGGGGAGAAAGAAAAAAACCTTGGTGTAAGCGTATGTTCTCTCTCTCTCTCTCTCCTTCCTTCCTCTTTCCCTCCTCCCTCCTTCCCTCCCTCCCTCCCTCTCTGCTTCCTTTAATGATAGGCTCACCCAGGAATGAAAACAAATAATCCTGCATTTAGTCGTCCCTACAGATACATTGCCCACAGCTGTGGGATGCTAACACATCACTCGGGTAGCTCTTTCTTCTCTGCCTCTCGGTTAACTGATGTCTATGGAGGTTTAAATGAACATGTCCCCCATAAACTCATGCATTTGAACTTGAACTCTTGCTCCCCAGTTGGACTTTTTGGGGATGCTTAGGAGGTGTGGCCTTGCTGTCGGAAGCATGGCACCCGGTGCAGGCTTTGAAAGCTTAAGGCCTTGCCCTCCTCCTAGCTTGCTTTCTCTGCTTCGTGTTTGTGGTTCAAGATGTGAGCCCTCAACTTCTGTTCAGGCTTCCATGTCGGCTGCTTGCTGCCATGATGGACTCTTCACCCGCTGGAACTGCAAGGCCAGATAAGCCCTTCCTCCTGTAAGCGGCCTTGTCGTGGCGGTGACAGAAAAGTAGCTGACCCACTGTATCTGGGGTTCTGCCTTCTGCCCTCAGCGCTCGCCCCCACCCGCAATGCCCACAGTGCCTGTGACTCCCAGGAAGACTGACTTCCTGCGCTGCTACGTCAGTCAGGACACCTTCTAAACACCAGGATTCATCACGGCCGCCACCCTGCGGCTGCCACCCTGCGGCCGCCACCCTGCGGCCTCTCCACCTACCATCTCAGGTCACCCTGAACTCATCCAACCTGCTCCTCCTCCATGCTGGCCTTCCTAGGGAACACAGGCCAGCCAAGGTCTCTGCCACCTTTTCCTGGCCTCCAGGTCCCCCTCAACCTCTACATCTAGCCAATCACTGTCTGCCCTTGGGGTTGGTTAAGCTCTGGGTGGTGGGTTTCGTTATGTGGGGAAAAAAATCTGTGATTATTTCTCCCTAGTTGATACTTCTCCTTCTCCCCTTCTGGGACCCCAGTGATACACATATTGTGTGCTTGGGGTGACCTTGCTGCTCACTCATGCTCTCCTCTCTGCACCCAATCCTCCTCCTCCTCCTCTTCCTCCTCTTTCTCCTCCTGATTATTTTTCTCTTGCTTCATTTTGGATAATTTTATATGTTTTATATGTTACTCTATGCCATTAATCATACCCCATGTACTTTTCATCTCGGACACTGTCAACTCTAAAACTTGAATTTAGAGCCTGAGGAGATGACAGAGTGGGTAAGGGGCTGAGGAGATGGCGGGTAAGGGTGCTTGTCACTAAGACTGACTACCTGGGTTTGAGTTCCAGGATCCACATGGTGGAAAGAGAACTGAATCCTGTAAGTTGTCCTTTTTAAGAGGGGGAGATGGTCTTGAATTACAATCCTCCTCCTGACTCAGGCTGCTCAGTCCCTGAATTCCGGGACTAAAACCATTTAGCATCCTACCCAGCTTATTCTTTTCTTTCCAGGGCATTTTTTTACTCCTAAGTTGCATATCTGTTTAGGTTCCATGCTGAGATTGAGGCATGGCCTTATGTTCCACCACTGAGCTACATCTCTGCCATTATTATTATTATTATTTATTCTGTTATGCACTGAGTTGGCCTCAAACTCAGGCTCCTTCTGCCTGTGTCTCCTGAGTGCTGGGATGATCGCTATGTGTGAGCACATTCGGTTATGACTGTCAGTTTTTTTTTATTAGATGGCAGAGGCTGCAAATTTTGGGTATTTTTGTGTCTGTGCAAACCTTCAGCGTTGTTCTGGAAAGCAGTTCCTGGGGAAGCAATCCGTCCTTTCAAGTCTTGTTTTCCGATTTACCAGGCGGGACTGGAATGCTCACCTTAGGACTAGTTACTGGACATCTCAGAAGCTGCCCTGCCCAGGGTCTAAAGAGCAGCAGTTCTGAGGTCTGGCTGGTGGGAATACACCATTCCCAGGCCCATGTGAGCACCAGGCACCGTGTTCCAACCTCCTCTACTGGTTCTTGGGCCTTTTAAAAACAACTGCATGAGCCAGACATGGTGGTGGTGCACGCCTTTAATCCCAGCACTTGGGAGGCAAAGGCAGGTGGATCTCTCTGAGTTCAAGGCCAGCCTGGTCTAAAAGGGAGTTCCAGAACAGCCAGGGCTGTTATACAGAGAAACCCTATCTCGAAAAACCAAAAACCAAAACAACAACAACAAAAACCAAACAACTGCATCGAGCCATCCTAGGTGACCAGCTGGTCTAGGCACCTGTTGCCAAGCCTGGTGACCTGAGTTCGAGCCTCAGGACCCACACGGTAGAAGGAGAGAACCGACTCTGGCAAGTTGTCTAAATTCCACGTGCATGTCATAGAACACACACACACACACACACACACACACACACACACACACACACACTGCATACAATAAATAAATCTAACTTTAAAGGGGAGGATTTAGAAACAGCAACAGTAAAATCACCGCACGGGAACTGGGGACTTGGTTGGTAACATGCCTGCTGCTCAAGCATGAGGCCCTGAGTCTGGGGAAAGCCTGGCTTGGCAGTGAGTCTGCTGAGGTGGCAGAGACAGGGGGATCTCAGTGGCCAGCCAGCACCTAGCTGGCTGAGGGTTGGTAAAAGAGCTGGTCATGAAGAGTGATTGAAGAAGACACCTGACCTTGACCTCTGGCCTCTACCAGCACCCACACACTTGCATGAGTATCCATGTGAATATGTACACACACTCACAAACAGGAGCACACACCACAGGCTGTCTCACATAGACACGAAATAAATAATTTAACTAATTAAAAAACCAACACAAGTTGGGCGGTGGTGGCGCACGCCTTTAATCCCAGCACTTGGGAGGCTGAGGCAGGCGGATCTCTGCGAGTTCGAGGCCAGCCTGGTCTGCAGAGTGAGTTCCAGGAAAGGTGCAAAGCTACACAGAGAAACCCTGTCTGGGGGAGGGGGGGAATCTACTAAACTCTCTTGAATCTACTAAACTTCTCACACCTCTCAGACATCCAGACCCCATCACCTCTTGCTGGGTGATGCCTGTGGGCACCCAGGGCTTGAGCTCTAGCCGGCTCCAGTCCTCAATGGCCAGAAAACACATCCATCTTTCCAGACTCCAGACCCCACCGGTCCTCTCTCAGCTTTCAGCCCTTCCCTCCTCATTCCCTCTGGGTTCATCTCAAACTCCTGCCGTGGCCGTGGCCGTGGCCATGGCGAGGCCATGCAAACTGAACGGCTTGTCACTCTCCCAGGAGGTGCTCCTCTTCAGCAGGCTGTGCTCACGAAGCTGCTCCTGCCAGGAGCTCTGGCCTCCTCTACCCTTTTGCCTCTGCTGCCGTTCAGCAAGGAGGGTGAGGCCAGTGCAGCAGTCCCTGCAGGAGAGAAGGGCAGACCCCCGTTCACTCTGGCTCTTCATGCCCAGCCTGTGAGCACTGAAAAGAGTGATGAGTAGACAAGGCTCATGGAGGGACGGGGCCCAGCAGCAGAGGAGGCCAGGACCGCGAGTCAGGACATCTGCCCTCCTCAGTACTGCCAGACACAGGTCACTGCCCCAGCCCAATTTCACAAGACAAAGAGGTTAGGAGGTCCTTCCTGGCTCCAACTGTTACACGCTTGCCCACGTATACCACACCATGGAATGAATCATGACCATATTTCAAACCACCTGCCTATGAGCGTTGGGAAACTGAGGCTCAGTGGGGGGTTCCTGGGGTCAGGAGTTACCTGGGCTCAGTGTTAGTGGTAGAACTTGCTGGAGGCCCAGTGCCAGCTCCCAGGACTGCTCCTCGGGTTCAATGGAGTCTGCCTCTGAGTGTCCTGCAGGCTGGCCTTACGATGGAGTCCAGGCCTTCTCACTGTCTGGTGCATTCCCAGAGCTCAGAGCCCGCAAACAGAGAGAAGGCAGCCCACCCTGAAAGTGGTCACATACTCCACCAGGAAAGGAGGCTGCAGGAAGCCAAGAACCTAAGGACAGCCTGAGGTCAGACCCTGTCCAGCCTAATTATTCATTAACCAAACAAGCCAGGGCACCGAGTTAATGGCCTGTGGAAAGCTGGGGGAAATTCTTCCTGGGAAGGCAGGAAGGTCTGCAAGAGGTCTGCATGTGTGTGTGTGTGGGGAGGGGGGCTGTCATTCATTCACAACCACACACACACACACACACACACACACACACACACACACACACACACGTACGTGCTGTTCTGTCTAGGGATGGGCAGGGCCCTTGAGGTCTGGCTGGTGGGAGAACACGAAAGGATCTAGGGACCATCCAGAATGTTCTTGTCGGTGGTAGAAGCTGTGTGGGTCTAGTTGGTGACTCGGCCTGGAAAGGTGGCAGAGACCAGCAGATTCTGCCCCACCCTCCCAGCTCAGCGCCTGTGGCATACTCTCTCTCTCTGGGCTGGTGGCAGCGAGCCAGCCCCCATCCACATCAGGGATTTCTCCAGTGTCCCTGGTCTCCCTGAACCTCCTGTCGTCCACACATGGCTGGTGTTCAGACGGGGCCAAAGAGAGGCAAGCTGTGACGTGTGGGCCAGGGAAGAGAGTCCCTCAGGACTGGGACCCCAGGAAGGGCTAAGAGAGACAGAGAGCGGCTGGGGGCCTTGTCCTGGAACCTGCACTGCTGGGGGGCTTGGGTTTGGGGGGGGGTCTTGTATGCTGGGATGGGGCAGAGGTTGAAGAGAAGGGGTTGAAATGAGATGCGTTCTGGGGGAGCAGGTAGGCAGAAGAAAACAGAAACTTATAGACTGAGTCCATAAGACTCCAGAAAACAAGAGCCCCAAGAGATTGGGACCCCGAGGTGGGTGTGGGGATGAAGAAAGGGCTCCCTTGGAAAGCAGCAGGAACCACTTTCAGAAGACACTAGAGGGGCTCAATGACCTGACCTTGGAGCTGAGGCAGGCCTAGTGTGTGAGCCTGTGTGAGCATGTTCAGGTTGCCCCGTGGTGACACATGGGGTCCGTCACTGTGTCCACTGCTATGGAGATGGTCACAGGAAAGGGGGTCCGTGTCTCCACTCAAGATCTCTGGGGAGAGCGCTTCAGCTGGAATCTGCCTGTAAGAGGCCAGGGCCCCAGAGCTGTTTTCCACTCAATGTGGCAGGTGTGGGATTGTGGCAGGTTAGTCCCAGGGCCACAGCCTCCTCCTCCAGCTTGCCTGCTTGGTAACTGCTAGGCAGCAGTAGACAGAGGTCTTTTATTGAAATGCAAACAAACCTCCACAGCCCGTCCCGTTCTGGGGTTTGAGAATACAATTTTGCAGTGGGCACCCCTTTCCGGCCTCCGGCTGGGCCTCATGGAACAGTCTTGGTCATGGGGATGATAGGGGTACCTGCCACTTCTCCAGTTTGTCTCAGGCTTCGAGATGAATCTGACCCTGCCTGGTGGACCACTGGTAGAGTCCCACTCAGGTCAGAAATCTTAAAAGGTGGGGAGAGGGGCCCTGAGTCTGTTGCTTCTCCCTCCCCACAGGATGGGGGCCGTGGGGTGTCAGCAGTAACCCCAGCCAGAGAGACGTCAGTGACAGCTTAGGGTGGGGCTGCTCCCCCAGAGGTGGGAGGAGGGGCTGTTTGTTCAACACTGAGAGGGGCCGGGAGGTGGGATTTCAAAGCCCTCACCATTTGTTAGCCTTCCCTGGGCCCAGGCTACATTCCAGACCTGAGGGGGTCCTGCCCCTGAGAAGCCCAGGAGAATCGAGTTACAGCCCAACTGTGGCGCCCTGCCCAGCGGACAGTCTGGTTTCTGCTCCTGGCAACCATCCACCTCCCACTCCCTACCCAGCAACAGCTACTGCTTGCTTAGGCTCTGGACTCAGGATGGAAGAGAAGGAGACGTGCCTCACTTTCCAGATAACATGGTCTGGGATTCCCCCAACCCCCAGAGCCTGGAACCCTTGTTACCACTGTGGCTCTCTGCCTAGACAAAGCTGCCAGGCATTTGGAGGAAGGAGGTGTTCTGGGCTGGCTTCTTTCCTATGCTCCAATCATACTTTATTCTCTTTATTTACATTATTTCCTGACTTTTTGAACAGGATCTCATTGTAGCCCAGGCTGGCCTCCAACTTGACAGGAGCAAGGATGACCTTGAATTTCTCATCCTCCTGCCTCCACCCTTTCCAGCCCTGGCCGTGGGGGCACTTGTCATGTGCTGTCCTTTCCTGTGCTTCACCGACAGACGGGTTACAAGCAAACATTTGTGGGTGCTTCTATGCTGTGGGGCACCCTGCTGGGCTGAGGAGTGCAGCTTCCTTATCAGGAGGGACCCCCTACTGCATGGGGACTCTTGGCCTGGAGACCCAGCATGCCCCTACACTCCAAGTGCGGTCCAAGGAGGCGGAGCCCGGCATGGGAGTCAGACCTTTCCTGGTTGCTGGTGCTGACTGGCTAGCAGTGCTGTGTTCTGGGTCGACAAGGCAGGGGTGTGGGGTAGCAGTGCTGTGTTCTGGGTTAACACGGCAGGGGTGTGGGGCAGCTGAAGTAGAGCAACTCTTAGGAGACACAAGACCTTTGGTTTCAGGCTCAATTCCCAGCACCCACATGGTGGCTCACAGTGGTCTGTGATTCCAGTTCCAGGGGATTTGATGACCTCTTCTGACCTTCTCAGATACCAGTCACATACGTGGTACACAGACATGCATGGAAGCAAAACACCCCTACCCATAAAATAAAGAAATAAAATTAATTAAAAAACAAAAAATACAAGACTCCAGGTTCAAGTTACAGGCCACAAGAGCACCCTGAACTAGCTGGGGGTGACTGGGACGGGGGTGTGTGTGGCAAGACCGGCCTTGAACCTTACTCCTGCTCAGCCTCCATCTACTTCACAATACAGGTCTCGATGAAAGGGGACTCTTGGAAACCACTGCCTTAGGCAATGGGGGCCATGGAAGATTTAAGACAGCCAGTAGTGACAGTATAGACTAGGCTGGGATGGAAGAGGGCTGCCTTCCCCAGGCTTGGAAGCCCTGGCACTTGCCTGGGAACAGCATGGAGAATATCCCAGGTCCACGGAGCTGAGAGGTTGAAGGAAGGGGACCCCAGCCAGATGAAGTGGGGATACATAACCCAGTCCAGCAAAAGGCCACCCTGCAGAAAGCAAATATGTGGATGTAGGGCCCCCAAACAAGAGTACACACAGGATCCAGGACCAAGGACTGTGCTCTTGGGCCATGGGGGTGTGTGTGTGTGGGGGGG
>CABHPR010098127.1:0-24448 GCA_902168415.1 Peromyscus melanophrys | reverse complement strand
AAAGACAATAATTTCACAGATAAAAATTAATGTAAATATGATCCAAAGTAAGCCAGCCCTTTTACTGTTTGTTCATAGTATACACATAAGTTGCATTGGAGTCGTTTCTTCATCTCTAAGAAAACATTTGAGTCTGGAGGTTCCTGAACATAATACAGCTGCTTGGATGATGAATATTTGAACGGCTACTTAGTTGTTTCTTTTTTTTTTTCAGTTATACATAAAAACAGGCAATTAGATAAAATGTGTTGACAGCAGCCAGATTTCACACATCATTTCCTTCATGAACTTTGAATAATGACAACAGTCCTCTGCGTATGTTGAGAAGTTCCTCTTCATGCTGTGACCAAGGAGAAAAGAACTATTTGCATAAAGATACAATTAGTGTTCATTCCACCCAGTCCCTTAGGTCTACATCGAGGTATCTAGAGGATTCTCCCATCACTAGCAATATTCATGGTAGTGGAGAAAAGACTTGCAATCTTTCAAAGCTTCACAATACAAAAACTAAAGAAGAGTTAAAAAAAATTCTAGATGGGCAGTGGTGGCATATGCCTTTAATCCTAGTACTTGGGAAGCAGAGGCAGGCAGATTTCCTTGAGTTCAAGGCCAGCCTGATCTACAGAGCTAGTTCCAGGATAGCTGGGCCATTACACAGAGAAACCCTGCTTAAAACAAACAAACAAACAAACAAACAAACAAAAGAACTATAGAAAATAATTTCAATGAGGACCAACTTGGCAGCTTGTTTGCTCAAGTTGTACAAGGCTGACTACAGTTTCACAATCTCTGCACCACTTAGTACTACAAGCCATTAAAGTCTCAGGTATTTTAATACTTTATATAGATAAAGGTCACTACTATTATATACTTAAAATTTTGAGAAAACCTTTAAACATGTCCATGTAAAGCAGTGACACCAGTCTCTCTGGGGTACACTTCATCCTAAAATGTGGCTACTTGATTTTTAGAAAGCCAACTAAGTTTATGCAAGTCAATGAAGTGCCATTGCTTAACAGAAGTGCAGGTTAACAGTTCTTCCACTCAGTAGTCCGGGTTGCTTGATTTTGGTTAAAGTAGACAATGTTTATAAACTGCACAAACAAGTCATTTCTTCACCTAGTTTTCACATTTGCAAATCATTATCTTTTCCCTCATCCATCCCTCATCTACTCTAACAAGGTTCCCATAATTTAAAGAACTAAGTCACCAGGTTGAACCTGGTTTCTCCAAACTCCCACAAAAAGACAAAAAGTAAACAAGTGTGGTGGTTCATGGCTATAATCTGAGCATAAAATTGGAGGCTGAGGTGAGAGGATCACACATAAAGGCCAGTCTGGACTCAAAAGCAAGAGCCTGTTTTATAAAGCGGACAGGAAACAGCACAGAAGCTGGTATTTACACGGAAGAAAACACTGAGCTCACTTACCATTTCCTTAAGCAGCTTGTCTTGCAGCATTTTCATATTTGCTTTCATCAAACGCATCTGTAAACATATTTCCCTCATGAAATTTATCCAATTTTCACAACAAAAAGACAAGTTAGACTAACCAACATTAAGGTTACAGATAAGTATATAAATTTATACCTCAGATACAAAAATACTGTCTTCATAAACTGAGTTATAGACAGGAAAATTTTTATCCAGTGAAGTTTTCAAAACACGAAGCCTAATAAATAAAATGATAATTAACTTTTTACATATCAGTCCACATTCCATTGCTATAGTTATGCCATATATATATATATATATATATATATATATATATATATATATATATATGCTGCATATGCTATGTTTCATCTTTAAGCTTACTGATTCTATCCATTAAGAAAAGCGTACTAACCTCTCCTGCTCACTTCGGTGATATGCCCTCATCTTCTGAACTAATTTTTCCCCGACGTCCTAAGTATTAGGGTACAATAAAACTCTTGTACTTTAACATGATTAAAACCTGGAAGTAGAATTAATGTATTTCTACTACTCTAAATTTAAGTAAAAACTGATTATAGGCTAAGAATACTGTATTTAGCACACACTTTTTCAGATTACAAGTATTAGAAATAAAATCTCTCAGATATCTCCCACATTATCAAAGATCATCATTATAAGCTTGTTGATAATTTCTGAATTCAAATGCAGCTGCTATAAGATAGGGCTATGCTTTAAATAACAACCTGCAACAGTCTCTCAAAGTGGAGAGCACAAAATTTTAAAGAGCTATACACAGACTTCAAACATTTTGAGAAATGTTTAATTTTTAGAAACACAAACCACAAACTCCTTTTCCAAGTCTCGTAAAGTCTGTGAGTCTTTTTCAACTTTCTTCAGCTCATCTAGGAGAGTGACTTGGAATCTGTCAAGATTTTCATCCCTATTAGAAAGAGACAAAATGAGATTGTTTTAGAACCATAGGCCCACAGCTCATAAGCTCACAGATGGATGGCCCACCAGACAGAATTGTGGCACAGACCTGCGTCCCCGAGCTTGATAGGTCATTGTCATTAGATGTTGTTGAGTCAATTTTAATGTCTTTGTAGTAAAATCATCCATGATTTTATGTTGGGTCTGAAAAATACTTTTAACTTAAAATGTTTTTATAAAAATAACAAGCTAACCAAGATTGTATTATGAAAAAGTCTTTCCATAACATAAACAACTAAGAAAAACTTAGAAAACTAAAAATGCAATTATTTAAAGTTGACTTTTTTATAAAAGAGCAGTGGCTACTTGTTTTGGTCAGGATTTGAATAGAGTTCAATTTTCTGTTGTTTTTAGGAATATTACATATGTATAGTATTTATAAAAATTGCTACTAATTATAGTTTTCTTCAAGAACAATAGCTTAATAGAATATACCATTTTTTACAAAACGTATTTTCACCTACCAGAGACACATAACAGAATCTATAAAATTAGAGATTCTCTTGACCTTGGGAAAAATGAAGATTTTAAGAAATTTCAGATCTTATCTTTGGATAAAAAGAAAAGGCAGCCGGGCGGTGGTGGCCCACGCACTCAGGAGGCAGAGCCAGGCGGATCTCTGTGAGTTCGAGGTCAGCCTGGTCTACTGAGCGAGATCCAGGACAGGCACCAAAACTACACAGAGAAATCCTGTCTCGAAAAAAAACAAAACCAAAAAAAAAAAAAAAAAAAAAAAGACAGGTGCAGGGACATGTACCTGTGAAGCCAACTCTGAGGAGGCAGAAACAGGCTATCTGGGGCTTGCTGGCCAGCCAGTACAATATAGCTGAATGGACAAACTGTATCTTCATGAAGCGATCACTTCTCAAAAAGAAGATGGAGAATAACTGAGGACACCTAATGTAGCCCTCTGGCCTCCACAAGCACGTATGTGTGCATGCATACCTCACACACACAAAAAGCAAAATGTCAAAATGCAAAGAAAAATTAGGAATATATGTAAGTAGAGAGATTTTAGAAGTGATGAGAGGTGTCTTTTATCTGACAATCATTCCAATTTATCACATATGCAGAGTCAGACTCATAAATGAGTGTTTTGCTAGCCAAGGATCAGACAAGCCATCCATCATCTACCAGAAACTTGAGGTGTATTACCATGGTATTGTGTGTAATTTGAGGTAACTCACGTCAGTTTTCCTCTTATAGTCTGAGCTGATGTTATCATAAAACATTCCAGCACCTGGTAACTCCTGTTGCCAGTCCTCAGGAATAGAAAAATCTGGTGTTGATAATGAAGCTGTAATTTCAGACATTAAAAATGAAAACAATGAGCTAATATTAAAATATGCATTACTACAAATTTATCCTTGTCTTCCGACTGAAAACAAAATTCTGTGTTTTAAAAAAGTTTTTTTTATTAAAAATGAAATTCTTACTTGTTACAGAACCCTTTGATAGGGCTATTGAGGCACAAACAACAACTAAGGTGCAGTATTTGTTACTTTTAAGTCTGATCCATTAACAAGGAAGAAGCACCTGAAGAGTATTTAGTGATACACTACCACTTCAAGTAACTCAGACTTCAGTAAAATGTAAATGTTAAGACATGGTAGAATGATGGGGGAAATCTCTGAGTATTTGATACCCACACTACAACTTTTATATAAAGTGAAATTTGTGATAAAAGTCCATATCCACCTTGGACTCACCCAAAGTTGTTTTTTACAAAGAGAGTTGTTTTGTTGAAGTCAAACTATAGGAAGCTGACCTGAAGTAACTGCAGTCTGACAGGGTTTGATCTGCTTACTTTTGTAGGTGTGAAAATCCAGATCTTCCCTCTGACACAGTCTTTTAGAAAGCAACTGTTCTCTGTCTTCTGCCTCTTCCACTTCTGCGTCATTGGAATTACTTAGATCATCTTCTTCTAGGTACATCCGCCGTTTGCAACTACGTTGACTGGGACCTTAAGAAAACGTTAAAAATAGTGTTATAGTTCTGATTCAATATATCTACTACTTTATTTTTTAATTAAAAAGCTTTTAAACAACTATTTTAAAGTACATATACTTTTTATTTCTGACAACAAATAATGATATGACTTGAAATGTAGAATTCATTTAGGTATAAGTTCAAAGTAATTAGTAATTACTTTAAAAGGCAAGGCTGTGACTAGAGAGATGACTTAATAGTTGAGAGCACTGGCTGCTCTTGCAAGGACCCAGGCTCAGTTCCCAGCACCCAGACAGTTGCTCATAACTATCTTTAACTCCAGTTCCAGCATACTTGACACCTCTGGCCTATATAGACATTGCATGCACATGAAGCACATATACTCATGCAGGTAACACACAAAAACCTTTTAAAGTAAGTCTGTTAAAAGCAAGACTATGTCTACAAACCTGATACATGAGTATTGTCACTGCACATGTCAAACCATATTTTCTCTCTTCTTTCACTAGACAATGACAATGGAGATGCTGCATGACTTTCCTAAAATGAATATTAGAAATTAGAAGAAAAGTAGTATAAACACATATTCATCTTTGACTATTCTTTATCAAACTCCCAAGCCAACAGATTTCAAATGCAGCCAAATTATTTTTCATAGCATTGTCTATCTAGCCTTTCTTTTCATCTTTAAGACTGCTGCAAATGAATCTTGATATTAGATTAACATCAATTTTATGCTATTAGTTTTTACATTTTTTGGACATTTCTTATTGTCAATTTCTCCTTGTTATTCGTGTCTTTATTTATCTGAGTTAGGAAATAGGGAGCTACAGAAAATTTTTTCTTGTAAAGTGACATTTTCACCTTTAAACTTGTGTCTTACTATTTGAACACAGCTTTTTAAAAATTGGAATTTTACTTAGATTACTACTCTTTAATATGTGTGTTTTCTAGTCACTTAAAGGTAGCTCAAATCTTAGTCCCACCCCAAGATACAATACTTTATTTTCATCTTCTATATGATTCAAGTTGTTAAATATTCTTACTTATTGACCATTGGAGTTTTCTGCTTACAAGAAGTTCAGCTAATCAAATTTCTATATAACCATGAAGCCAGAAAATCTTATAAATACATAAACTAAGGGATTTAGCCCTTATATCTTCATTATTTTAAGACTTTCCTTTAAAATTCCCAACTTTTCACATGACTAAATCATTCTACATATTAAAAAGCAGATTCTTAAGTCACTGAGACGGAAAAATACTTGGTAATATGATTCCTACTGAAGATTAGCAATTTGAATTAGCATATTACCTCTCTCTTGCTTTGCATATGGTTTTCACGACTATCTGGAGATTCAGTTTCCACAAAATGTTTCTCTGAGCTATTACTGCTTACATCTGAATAGCTGTTATAATGTAGGGTTCTTTGATTATCTATCACTGAATTTGTATTTTTTCTATTCATAACATAATTATTCTTGGTCGGAGTATTTCTGGGCTATGAATGAATAAGACATACAGAAACCCAAAGGAAGTTAGATAACTACTTAAAAGCAGAAAAAAAGTTGAATGAAATAGTAGGAAACAAACAATTTAAAATTTTAGAGAATTAACACAATGCTAAAACTCAGCATCTACTTAAACAGAACATTAATTAGCTCAATGACAAGTATCTAGCAAAGCCCATAAGCAAAGATGCCTGCTAGTATGGTTTCTATACTTCAGAAGTCACATCATTTTAACAAGAAAAAGAACATGAAAGCACAAGAACTGGTCATCAAATGCAAAAATTATAATACTTTATATAATTGTCTATATAGAAAGTCTATGACAATCTGGGAAATTATAGAATTCAACAAGATCACTCAAAATACAAAAAAATCATTAATCTTTCTTTTTTTATACAAGAGCAAAAATCTATTACTTCTTGGCCTTTTTGTTAAGATAAAATACAAAAGCAAAAAACGCCAGGCAGTGGTGGCGCACACCTTTAATCCCAGCACTCGAGAGGCAGAGGCAGGTGGATCTTTGTGAGTTCGAGGCCAGCCTGGTTTACAGAGTGAACCAGGACAGGCTCCAAAGCTACACAGAGAAACTCTGTCTCGAAAAACCAAAAAAATGGGGCTGGAGAGATGGCTCAGTGGTTAAGAGCACCGACTGCTCGTCCAGAGGTCTTGAGTTCAATTCCCAGCACCCACATGGTGGCTCACGACCACTTGCAATGAGATCTGGTGCCCTCTTCTGGCCTGCAGGGACACATGCAGGCAGAACACTGTATACATAATAAATAAATAAAGCTTTTAAAAAACAAAAAAGCAAAAACCTGTAAAACTCCAGAAATGTAAAGTGTGGGGTTTCTGTGTGAAACACACAGAAAAGTGTAAAATTAAACAGTGTGGTATTAGCACAAAGATAGTGACTAATAGCCAGACTCACGTGATCAACAAGACTAAGCCTGAGTTAGTTAATGTAAAGATTGTTAAGTAGAAAACTCTCATCATTCACAGGAAATCCTAGAGAGACTAAAACCTAAAAGTTTAAATCAAAAATAACATTTTCACATTAAAGGAAAATATTTTAAGGAAGAATTGCATCTTACTAATATAGCCCAAGTTGGTCTTGATATTTCAATCTTCCTGACTTCACACTTTGAGTGCTGGGACTAAAGGTATGTATTAAACATCAAACTACAGGAATGTGTCAACCATTCTCACTGGAGTCTTAAACATTCTAAAGATTAGAAATTTTATTTCATCATTTGTCAGATTGGAGTTCTGGATTCCAGCAAGTGAAAAATACAATGGCATGTAACCAATACAGAAGTGACATCCAGGCCTACAATAATTCCTATAAAGGCTGAGTGTAGTGATGCCCACTTTCAATCCCAGAACTTGGGAGGCAGAGGCTAACGGATCTCTAAGTTTGAGGCCAGCCTTGTCTACATAGTCAGTTTCAGAGCTACATAGCAAGACCACCACCACCCCCAAAATAAAACTTCCTGTAAACTTTAAGATATAGCAACACTTCCATTTACAAATCAGAAAACATAAATGGGACTGGAAATGTAGCTTGGTGAAGAATGCTTATCTAGTATATACAAAGTACTAGATTCAACCCCTACTAACACAAAAACAAAACGACTCATTCACAGAATAGCTAAAAACTGAAAGTACTCATTAATGCACTGAACCATGAAACTCCAAAGACAGATTGAACTTCATATACATCAGTCTGGTAAAGGCAGAAACATCATGTAGAACTCAGCAGAAACTATGGAAAAGGGGCATAGTCAGTTTCCAGCAAGTGAGTATGTAGCAAACTAAAATTCCATAGAGCACAGAACACATCACAGAAGGTAATGAAGGTAGTTAGAATTACCTAGATGTAGACAGACAGTTGCAAAATATCCCCTGTAAAGACTACTGGTTTGAAATAAAAGGGCCTTAAAAAGCCTCTAGAAATAAATAAAAAAAACACTTAGCTCAAAGTGGTAGGTCAGATGAGTCAATAAATCAGCAGTTTTGGATCTCTGATACAGGTGTGTTAAGTGAGTATTGTACTTTTTTTTTTTTGGTTTTTCGAGACAGAGTTTCTCTGTAGCCCAGGCTGGCCTCGAACTCACAAAGATCCACCTGGCTCTGCCTCCGGAGCGCTGGGATTAAAGGCGTGCGCCACCACCGCCCGGCTGAGTATTGTACTTTTTTTTAAGTGCTGGTATTGTATCTAGGTCCTCATGCATGCTAGACAAGGGCTCTAAGTGACACCTCCAAGCCCTAAGCTGTCATTAATACCATTTTATGATAAGCAATGGTTAGTACCTATGAGTTTCTTTCTTATATAACTAAGCACTTAAGCAATATGGTTTTCAACTACATTTTTTTCAGTTTTGTCAATTTATGATTTCAATAACTAAAACTATTAAATGTTACAAACACCAAATAACAAATATGCAATACATTTTTGATGAACAAAGTGGCTTACCATTTTCAGATGCATATGATAAAGAAAATTATATTCTTACCAAAGAAGGTAGTCCTGGAACAGGTGAGTAACTCTTTCTCACACGCAGTGTACTGGTCTCACTGATTCTGGGTGATTTTCCCTGACCTCCAACTTTATTGTTACCATTTAAGGATTCAGATGATGCAGTTTTTGGATAAGGTGAGAAAGATTTTGTGATGTAGTCATAATCTTGAGTAAAATCCCTTTCTGTTATTTTTTCTATACCTAGATTCCCCATAAACACAAACACATAAAACATATAGTATTACTGTTCATGCTTGCTCTAGGAAAGGGCATGATATATTTAATAATTTATCATTTCTCAAGAATTAGTTGTATTTTTAAAAGATACACTTTCAGTAATTTAAGGCCAACTGTGTTTGAAATACTAAGACTCTGAAATATTCCCAGTTGAAAATTTAAGAACCTTCAAAAACAATTTAAGCAAAAATACATATATTATGAGATGAAATATAATGATTAACTTAAGTGTTATCTTAAATATTTTAACATTATAGTAACTATTGTTAAAGTTTTACAAAGTCAGTCAGTCAAAGTTGCTCACTGAAAAACCAGGACAGTAAGGCTGGAGAGACAGCTCAGTCAGAAAGTGCTTGCTGTATAACCATGAGGACCTGAGTTAATCTCCTGAACCCACATAAAAAACCAGGCATGGTGAAACATGCCTGTAATGTTAGAGCTTGGGAGTTGGCTCTCTGGAGCTCAGTGGGCCAGCTAGCCAGTCCATTCTGTTTGGTGAGTCCAGGTAGTGACGAGACCCACTTACTTAACAAGTTTCAGGGGGAAGATGTCTCCTCAGGAACAACATTCCACATTCATATGCACACATGCACCAAAATAACAAATGAGGATGTAAGTTTTAATGTAAATCAATTCTGTTTTCAGCTCAAATCAAGGTATATGCATTTGTCTTAGTTTATCTAATGTGATAATGATTCTGAGCATTGTGAAAATAAAAGGATTTTGCAGCACTTTAGGGGAAACAGATACATTATAAGTCTTGACTTTAACTGAAATGATTCACATTTGGAACTGTTTTAAAATAGCCTCACAGGAACTTGGTTTTTGTAACTGAAAAACACATATAAGTCAATACTCTAAAGAATATGTATTTTCATTACCAACTATTTTTAAATAAAAGCAAAAGCTATTGTTTCTGAAGATAATCTACTGTGAGTTCACAGAATCATATTCCTTAGACTTTTGTCAAAGAATTGTATAAAGGATCCAATACAGCTATGTTGTTAAACATTGGAGCTTAAGGTATATTAGAATTTTGATGCTACATTTTCACATTTATAGCTTATGAGTATTAAATATTTCCACATTGAATCATTTGATCTTTAACGTCTTAATATGTAAATCTAGGGATTCTAGTGTGTACTCAAGTTGGCAAAAAAAAAAAAATATTAGCATTAGCTGATTTAAAATTAACTTTAAACTATCTCAAATTTCACAAAACTAATCTTTAAATATTTTTATAGAGTTACAAAGGAAAATTGTTAACTATTCCAGTAAAATGCAAGGGAAATGAAGTAACACTGACATCTCATCACTTCCACAGATGATGGGCTCCCAGACACAGATCCAGAAGATAGGCAAAGACTGTCTTCTCTCCCATCTCTTAGCTCAGATGAAATTTTCTGTTTTTCTGATGGCTGTCCTTTTGGTGTTTCTGTAGTCAAGACATTCTGTTGTTTCTTTGGCAGTTTCTTGGTTTGGGCTCTGGAATGGATATTCTCCTCCTAAATGCACCAGTAACTTCAAATTATGCTCAGATACACTTAGACAACTGGGCTTTTAAGTTACACTACAACATTTACTGACTTACTATATAAGGTCATAACTAGAGCTTAGCTATTATTAGCAAAAATATCTTCTACTACACTAGGAAAATATATTGACTACACAGACAATAAGTGTCTGCAAATAGAATGCTGTGCAGGTTCAAAGCTGATGACTGTATCCAGTTCAGAGAAAACAGAATTCCTAGATTTCATGGTGCTTGAGACACTAAGAAGTCTGTATACCAAGATGGTGAAGGGGGCACATACGTGAATAAGACTGTGGATCAGATCAAAGGTACTCAGGTCTTTGCTCAGAGTAACAAGTAATAGAGAATTGCTACAGTTCTGGGTATACACTGGGGAAGAATTTGAAAGGCATTTTCATTCTTTGAGTATCAGAAAAGTTAATTCTCAGGATTTTTTGTCATTGTTTTGTTTTTTATTTTTAAGGATAGATAGATGAATGGCTTAGAAAGATCTATCTGATGGTGGGCATGGTAACATTAAAGCAAGAAATAAAGAGAAAATATGGTGATTGTTGTCTGGTCCAAAGGAATTTCACTTCTCCAAATTCTGGAGGTTAGAAAAAGCCAGCATTCCACAGAAAGCTGGTTCACCTCTACCAAAGGAGCCAGTTTCTTTATCACTTGGGGCAGAGAGGCAAATGGCTATCCGTAGTACCTATTAGCAGACCAAAATACATGCTGGCCTCCAGGATCCCTCAATGATACATTTCAGAGTTCATGCTGGCATTCTGGCTCTTTTCACCCCATTCAGCTCAGAATCTTCTCCAGCTCCCCCAGCTTCTCATTCCTCTTATAACCCTGCAATTTCAGCTATATTCTCACTCTCCCCTCTCCTCTTCCCCCTCTCATCTCTGTCTCCCCCACTTCTTCTCTTAGTCCTCTATTTTTCTTTTGCTCCTCTCTCTCTCTCTCTCTGTCTCCTTTGCCCTCACACTCTGTCTTCATCTCTGGCCCCCTAACTCCTCTCATGGCCAAGTCCAGTCTGCGGGCCATGTTCAGCCGCACAGTCTCCCTGCTGTGGACTCTTCCCGATGCCTCTGACTACCCCTCCCCCCATAACTGCAGCAAAGCCTTCCATTCAACCATGGTCTGGAACAGCCGTGTCATTAGTGTGTGCACCTGGTTCTGAGTCCTCAGTTCATACAGTCGTGTTATGATGTCTCTAAATGTTCCAGACAAGAGAGAACAGGAGCACAGACAAGAGGAAATGGTGGGTAATGGGTTAAGATCAACAAAGTGCGTCGGGTGGTGGGGGCGTACACTGTCTTTAATCCCATAATCCCAGCACAGCAGAGGCTGGTGGATCTGTGAGTTCAAGGCCAGCCTGGTCTCGTCCTGATTTCCAGGACAGCCAAGGCTGTTACACAGAGAAACCCTGTCTCGAAAAAACCAAAGCCAAAACCAAACCAAACAATTCAACATAGTGCAGTAGTCAAAGACCTATCTTCAGCACCAAACTCTCTAGGCTCAAATTCTGTCTGTACCACTTCCTAGCTACACGAATTTCTCTTTCTTGAGCCTCAGATTCTCACTTGAGATTAGGATGATAGAATTCACAGCAACTAACCATCTACATATCAGATTTTAAGATAAAGCTGTAAAGTACTTAAATTAGCAATAGGCATGCTGTAAGTACTATATGCATACATAAAAATTATTTAGTAGTTTAAGAAAACTAAATTTAGATATTATCAATTTTAATTGTATTTATTTACCTTTTTTGGCAGTTTATCTTCAAATAAATATGAAAATTCTTTTTCACTCTCTGATTCTGATTCTGAAGTTGAGAGATCTTTATAATTTTTTTTTGTTTTTGTTGCTCTTCGTGGAAGTCTGGTTCTCCCATCTGCAACTATTTCATCATCCTTTTTGGTAATGTTTTTATTGGGTACCTTGAGAAGAAAGTTTCCTTAATTTTATAACATCAGTAATAGAGGTATCAGAAATGGCACACGAGAATCATATACAAAATACACGTAGGAATGAAATGACTCTTCATGGGACACTTAAGTGTTTTATGTCACCGTTCTTGTCATCTTTTACTCTTCCTACCACAATCTCTGAGAGCACAGAGAGTCCCCAAATTTAAACACAAGCACGAGAGAGAGAGAGAGAGAGAGAGAGAGAGAGAGAGAGAGAGAGAGAGAGAGAGAGAGAGAGAGAGAGCGCTCATGTCAATAAAGTACTTGCTGCATAAACACAGACCTGAGTTCAAACCCTCAGAACCATACAAACAAGCCCGGCACAGTGGTCAGTTTCTCATAATCTCAGTACTGGGGAGGCAAAGGGGGAACTCCCTGGTAGGCACTAGCCAGCCAGGACATAGACGGGCAGATCTAGGAGCTCACTGACCAGCCATTTTAACCAAACGGTGAGCTCTAGGCTCAGTAAGAGGTGGAGAAGTGATCAAAGAGGACATCCTAATGTTGTTAACTTTTAGCCTCCGCATATACTGGCACAAATAGTACATCTACACACAGGTGCATACACATAGAACACATGTATAACACACTAACACACACACACACACACACACACACACACACACACACACACACACAAAATGAAGACACTGATTAAAAATAGAATTCATGAGAAAATAATGCAAAGGCAGGATCAAGGATCAGCTATGAAATATATATATATATATATATATATATATATATATATATATATTGGTTAGAGGTTTTTATCTCTTGGTTACCATTATGGATCTTGGCTTCCCCTTTTCCATGGATGACCCTGCAAAATTCAGGAAAAAAAGATTAAAAATTTCAACTGATAAAATATTCATAATACACATTTAAAATCATAAAATAAGAAGCCCCTCACCCTCAACACTTTTAAACATCTAATACGCCTCCTTCTATATGTGACTTGAAGCCACTATGACATAGGGACCCTTAATCTCAGCTTTTCTGCTGGAAAATGTGGTCTTCAGAACTGCCAGGCTACTTTGGGGGCATTCCTTCTCCCTATATTTTGTAGCAGACAGACTATAGTGCATTGTGATGGGAAATACATTATAAATCTTTCAAAAACTTAATTGTTGGAATTGGTAACTTCTTACTCAGTGTTTATGGTGTGAATTGCCTCCCTCCCACTTTTATATTATCGAACTTTTAAAGTATATTAACATCCATGAATCTTTCAATTTTAAGAGCCTGAGTAATGCTGAATCTATATGTTCTCTTTTACTGTCCTCTAAATCCTTACGTTAATCACTTCAATAAAATCTGTTCTCATTCACTTGCTTTAAAAAAAAATTACTTCAGGTATGTGTTTCTATTCAGACACCGAGCTTCATAACATAGAATGTCCTGTGTGACAGCCTATGATTTGCTTTACTTTGTACAACATCACTTTCCTAGGACCTTAGTCACATTACTGATAATAGCTTTAGTCCTGTTTGCTTCTTGCTTTTCAAGCACAATGTCTGCCATCTTTTTACATTTCTTTGGGAGCTAAAAACAGGTGAAGCTAGTGAAGCAAAGTGTATTTACAAGAAGAGTCCTATAATGCATATTAACTTACCACCTAACCATTTCAACAAAATAATTGTAATAGAAGTTTAATTTTGTATTTTTGTTTGCAGTACTTTAAACCCCTATCACCACACAGAGATTCCTAATCTTCATGTTTAAAATACACATCTTTCACAGTAGCCGCTAAGAAACTGTTTGTATCATCCATTTCGCCTTAGATTCTTCTAAACACATTGCTTCAAAGTCCAAACTTGGACTAGATCTAGCCTCATCTTTCATTATTTTGTGATAAATATATTCTGCATTGCCTGACTATACTATACTGTTTCATACTTGTCTTATATATAATTCTGCTTCTTCATGCATCTAGTTGGACTCTTACCTTTTTGAAACATTCACCCAATATTTCTAAACACACACCTAAATTCACATCTATTTTAACTTCTTTCTAAGCCAATCCTTCCTCTCTCACATATCATGACTGGCGATTTTTATTTTGAAATAAAAGCTGATTACCTTGAAATAAAGATAAGTTTAATTGATAAGCCCAGAGGTTTTTTTTGTCTTCCTTTAAAAGTGGGATAAAGTCTGCTACTAAGCCTTGACATTGAGGCTCAGCCACAAATCAATAATTATCTTTGTCAAAACCTGTATGCAAAAATCTTAAGTATATTTAAAAATTTATTATCACAAAGAGAACCAAATAGCCACACTCTAGAAAGCACTTCATGAATGACTCAAGTAAGGTAATCTCGACTAGAAGACACTATTCCCTTTCTATATACTTATTTTTGCATCTAAATGAATTCCTAAAAAGTGTACGTGTTAGATAAGGCAGAGAAATGAAGATACAGAAACATACAGACAGAGCATAAATATCAGTATATAGATGTGTCAGGGTCCAGTCCTTGACTCTGTTTAAGAATGTTGTTCATGAATGTATAGTAGTTTATTTATAATAACTGTTATCTAAATAACTGAGTAATAGTGATCCATGAATAAAATGAGCAATGATAGTATGTCATGAACCAAGAATGTAGCAGAATCCTAAAAGGTCTTTATTAATAAAACAAACCTGGGCCAGGGTGAACTGGAAGATCAGAGAACCAGAACAAGCCACATCTACCTCACCTCGCTGGATCCTCAGCTGGTCTTGTTCCTCAGACTGGAGGCTTCTGTGTCCTCATCCCAATGGCTCTCAGCTGAACTGTGCTGCTTGAAAGCCTGAAGCTTAACCAGCTAAAAGTTTAACCAGGCCAAATGCCTCTAGTTCCTGGTCCTCACGCCTTATATACCTTTCTGCTTTCTACCACCACTCCCTGGGATTAAAGGCTCGCTTTCTGGGATTAAAGGCATGTGTCACCATGCCTGGCCGTTTCCAATGTGGCCTTGAACTCACAGAGATCCAGAGGGATTTCTACCTCTGGAGTGTTAGGATTAAAAGTGTGAGTGCCACCATTTTCTAGTCTTTGTATCTAGTGGCCGTTCTGTCTCTGACCCCAGATAACTTTATTAGGGTGTACAATATTTTGGGGAACACAATACCACCACGAATTATGGTAAGTCACATTTGTGTGTACCTAGAATCTTATCAAAATGAAAATTTAAGATGTTTGGGAGATATCTCAGTTTGTAAAGTACTTTTTACTCAAGCACAAAGACCTGAGTTTGGATCGCCATCAACCAATATAAAAGCCAGGCAAGGCAGTGTACAATTATAATCACAGCACAAGCAAACCAAACACAGGAGGAACACTGGGTCTTGATTACTGGTCAGTCAGTTAGCCTGGCTGAATTGCCAAGCTTCAAGCTGAGAAACCCTGTTTCAAAAAATAAGGTAGAGAGCAATCGAAGAGGACAGCTACCACCGACCTTTGGCAAGTCTTCCTGTGCCTTTCCACATACTCACCTTCTGTCTCTGTCTCTCCCTCACCCACCCACACGAAGATAACCATATTAGCAAAATAATGAAACAACTAGCATGCTGTTTTACCCTACTTATAAGGGCCTATAAACAATAAAAGTATAAATGGTGAAAAGAATAACCAAAGCAAGAACATGTAAGAAAACTAGGACTATCAAGTTATTATGCAGATCAATAGAGTATGTTACACAACTAAATATAATTATTTGCAATATTCTCTAAAAAGTAATTTCTTACTTGATTTTCCACTTTTGTATTTCCTTTTGTTTTTATTTCTACTATAATCCATCAGTCTTTTTGATTTTGGTTCTCTGAGCCAGCTAATGTCAGTCTTGCTGTCACCACACTCTGTTTCAGTGTCACTGAAAACGGTCTTCTCATGACTTGTTACCATCTAGAGAGAAAATCCACAAACGTGCCTCAGTACATGTCATGAACAGTAAGGTAAATGCCTAAATGCTCCAAATAATAAACTAAATGCTGGTGGAGTTTTGCCATTTTGTTGTTGTCGTTGTTGTTTTTTGTTCATTCAGCACTGGTAAGGGTTCAAACTCAGGGCTTTTATATGTCAGGCAAAAGTTCTATCACCGTGGTACATCCTTAGGTATCATTTTTAAAAGCATTCAATGATTTGTCAATAAATGGAATTTTATTTCTCATACTGTCCTTGATTAGTCAGAAAAATGACACAGTGAACAAAGTCAATGCTGGATTAATCAAAGTCCTCATTTCCACAACATTCATTTATACAAAGAGAACGCTCAGCATAGCCCAGCACAGTAGTCTTGGTTTTCTTCATCTTGAAGTCTTGCTCTTAGTCACTTTCTAGTGCAATATATATTTAGTTACATACGTGACTTTTTTTTCACTTTACACTCATACGAAACTGCATGACAAACATTATCATATGAAAATTTCTAAAATTCTCAGAAAGCCTCCACACGGAGTTGTCATAAGATAGTCTGTCATCCTTATCAATCACGGTTTTCAAAATGCTGTTTCCCAGATCCTAAACTTGAAGGCACAGATCAGGCCATTTTCCAAAATAGTTTAGACCACTTTTTGTAACTGTTCACTTACTTGGAATTCTCTCATTTCATCCTCAGCTAAGGGAGCACAGATCTCACTATAGGTCCACCATATCCTTAATAATCTGTGTTCTGCATTAAGTGAACTATAAACATCAGTTTGTGGGAAGGTTGAAGACTGATCTTTTAGAAAATCATCAAGGTATTGCTGCTCTCTTAATAATTTCATTTTATCTGTTTCTCTTAGTATCTTTCTTGTTGTCATGCAAATTACACGAGTCACCTTTCTTTGAGCCAGCATGGCTTCCACCTTCAGGTCCCTCCTCTAGTCTGTCTCTTTTTAGTGCTTCCACACCCACTCTTATCAAGTGCATTCACACCAGTTTGGTTAGATTGACAACCTAAGACGACAAATTTGAATGATTACATTCTTTCACTGTATTTGTCGATGGGCTCAATATTCTTGGCAGTTGATTTTGAAAGCAGAAAGCTGTCAATACCATATGCAGATTTAGAAGAAAAAGAAGCCTGACTTTATTTTCTTTAGCTTGGCTTTTCTACTGTATAGGTTGTGTAGGTGGAGCAGAGGGGTTTGGAGATGAAGTCTTTAATAACACTTGGACTAGCGCAATCTTAAAGGCCATGACCAGAGGTTTCCTGTTACCAGGAATCCAAACTCCTTAAACCTTTCAGTGTTACTTTAATGGCCAGCATCTTCTGTGCTCTGGATTCAGGATTTAGAAGATATTCTCAGACATCTACAACTAACGGTAAGTTCTGACTTGTTCCTCACTCATTTTCATAGTTTGAAGGTGGAAAATCCTTATAGCTTCAAATTCACACTCTCCTTTATTTCCTCCAGTTTATTGGTTATGTTGTTTTCCCATGGATTCCTTGAGCTTTTTTTCTGAATGGAATAACTGTTATGATAACCTGAATGCTAGTATACTATTAAACTCTATTGTTTCAGAATCATTTCTGCTCATGTGTACGGCCATCCATTTGTTAACTTCTTATAATTACCTCCATTAGTCCTTCCAGTACCAGAATCAACACCATCTGAAGAGTTAGTTGTTATCAATACTCACATCATGGTTTTATGTCCATGAAAACTTCAGATTGTTTCTCAAGTCTTAATAACAACTTCTTTGATAGTGGAATAGGAAAGTTAAACAGATGGATCAGGGTAACAGTGCACACCAATTTTAGGTTGTCTGACTTCACAGCAAGCCCTAATTCCAACAGCAGTACTGCACAGCTAGGCTTTGTTTTTTTCTCTATATATGCTTTCTATTTCAGTTTTAGTTTTTATTTTGTATCCCCTGAAACAATATACAATAAAGATCCTTAGCCCATGACAATTTGACAGAGCTATATATATTTCTGTTTTAAAGTTGTCATATGGCTATCTTTAGAATTAGCCATGTTCCTTGGATTGAAGGGCAAAGCTTTCTTCATTATTCCATGTACATATAAAGTTGTACTTACCTGTTTCAGATGAAATATACAATTTATGAGCCAAACACAGTAACAAAATCTCAAATCTGAATGTGAACTATTTTTCCTGAACACATGTAAGTGGAACTAGAATTACAGATGGTTGTAAGCCTCCTTTATAGGTGCTGGGAATGGAACTTGGGTCCTCTGGAAGAACAGCCATTATGCTTCTCAACCTCTGAGCCATCCCTTCAGCCTCTGAATGTTATTTTTAAACACCAGCACATATTTTCTAGTTCAATAAAATGCTAAATGTTATTAAAAGAAATACTCTCTTAAAGATGTATTTTTATTTATGTGGTGTGTGTGTATCTATGTGCATGTTAAGCCACATGTGTGCAGGTATCTGCAGAGGCCAGAAAAAGATGTCAGATCCCATTGAACTAGAGTTACAAAAGGCTTGTGAGCTGCCCAATGTGAGTGCTCGAAACCAAACTCAGGTCCTCTGAAGAGTACCAAGCACTCTTAATCTCTCTAGCCCAAGAAATACTGGTTGATATTGGCATATCACATGCTATAACTTACTCTTTTGTTTTTTGTTTTGAAAGAAGGGTCATGCTCATCATGATTCCTTATACCTACCCTGGAGAAACAAAAACATGCATTAATTTTAAACATGTATCACATCTGTTTTCTTCAGACAGAGCTCACTGGGAAATTACTTCTAAGTTTTCAGATTTAAGTCTTTCACTCACTACATCACCAGCTCTGTATTTTATGGCCAGATTATCCTTTCTGACTTCAGTTTTTAAAAAAAAATGAGTTTGAATAAAGAACTAATTGTTCAACTCTATGATCAAAGTCATAATATTCAAATTACCAATTTTTGCATAGTGAATTTAGAAATAAGTGTTGAAGTCGCAACCACAGAGCAAGAGTAATCATGACAGTAGGATTTTAATCCACTCCTTTCATATGTCAAAAACTCAGATTAGGGGAGATTTTTATCTAAAAGAAAGTAAATGTTAATGTGACCTATTGAAGTATAGTTTAAAAAAACCTACAATTTTATTGAATTATCCATACTGGCTTCTCTAGTTGTAGCTTGAAATTCTTGGATCTATATGGAAAATAAACAGAAGAAAAAAAGAAAAAATACTATGTCAAAAATAAGGGAAATGAAAAGAAAAAAAGAACATATCTAAATCTATTTTCTCTCACTTCAGAGAATAAGAATTGCTAATTAAAATCAGCTTTCCATAGTACTGTTTAAAGCTAAACCAAGTATAGTAAAAGTAGACTGATAATAAAACAAATCCGAATGTATTTATCACAGTGAGGACCAGTGTTTTTCTGTGACAATGCATTATGGTAAAAATCTCTTACAGTCTAAGAAACTAGAACTTTTGCTGGACCTCACTGCTAGAGTTAATACACACTGATGTCACTTAAGACTGTTAGCCCACAGTCTACTCAACCTGTTTGTTTTGCCGGACTTTAAGAGAATAATGTAACAAGCAACCTTACTTGTCTTAGATTTCCCATGTAACCAACTCTCCAATCTAACTAATGAATAGCTGTAGTCTTAAATTATGTACTCTTCCATGCTCCAACCCAGAACAATGCATGAATACTCTAATAATCACTTGCTGAAGACAGCAAAAATATAGGTTGAAAGTAATCTCATAAAATGAATATCCACCACAAACACTGAACATAACATTCTTGATAAAAATGATGTTTTGGGGATCAGTCGAATCCATTGACCAAATCCCTTGTCAAACTCTCTTATTTCTGTAAAGTATCCCTCATTCCTTCCCCATGTGAAGTTTTCTGTGCTGTTCAATAAACCAGACAAAAGCCTTTTGTTAGGGACACAGACACACAGAGAGACAAAGACAGGGGCAGATTCACAAGACAACCTTCAGGCAGGCAAGGATTCAGACTCATCCAACAGGCAGAGGAGGATGGAAGACACAGAGAAAACAAAGAATTCAAATTGAGGTTTAGTCTTAAACAACAAGGGAAAGCACTTTGGTTTCTTTTCTTACTGGAACACCACACTTTTAGTGACTTGAAATTTCTTATTAATACATTCAAACAGATCACAATTTTCTTTAAATAGCAAGTCTAAAGCAGTGCAAAGCCCCAGTTACTCATTTGTTTTATATTTTTTAAAAATCAGGGGCGGGGGGTGGGGGTGGGGAAACTACCTAGATATACCTATGCTTGCTATCCGAATAAACCATTTAATATTTTTAAACATTGTAAAGTATATCTATCTCAAGATGCATCTCAAATATATATTCATAACTGGGTATGGCTGCAAGGTGACTACAGAAGAACAAAATCAGTGATCTCTAGCTTACTCCAAGTTTTATAACAGGTTCATCAGTGCCATTCAAGCTGAAGTTATAGACATCATTCCTGTGGAAAACAAAGACTAATATTAGCACCACTGCATAAGGAAATTCAGTCTCTTTAAATAACAAACATGTAGGAAAACTTACTCACAGTGGACATTCGGAAGTAACATTAACAAAAGTTGTCTTCAGTTTTCTGTAACTTTTTTTCTGAACCTTTTTCAAAATACAAAAAAGGTTTACATAAAAACATTTAGATATGAGATTACTAGCTCCATCAGACAAGTCACAAGTGCAATTAATTTGTGACATTTATTTTCTAGTTGTGCTTTCACTAATATAAAACTAGTACTTGTAACATTTTCTCAGTGAAAATGAGTCAACTGAATAAAAATTTCTCAATAAAACCACTATCTTGCAAAGACAGGTTTGTTATTGTTGATTTTTTTTTTTTTTGTGGTAAAGAAACTAGCAAGCCATTCTATGTCTCTATGTTGCCACTTAGCAGAGACCAAAGCAGGTTTCTGAACAAGAGCAGAACATGTGTATTTTGGAAAGTAAACAAGCTAGTATTTAAATGTAATGAAGGGAATGTCACAAATATGCTATAAGGCAAAGAAAATTACACAAGTCTAGCATAACAATAAGCTAAGAAGCAGAGATCAGACCATTAAAATTTGACAAATTAAGTAAACATGTAAACAACAAAAATCACAAAAAATTATAAATGGTAAATCAAAGAGATCTGTATTTTAAGCCTAGATGAAAAGCAAATATTTTAACAAAACCAAGATTTTAGGATTTGTCAGGACAGATGAGATCAACTAGAAAAACAAAACAAAACCAAACCCACAGAAAAGAGATTGTGATAGACTGAATGCAAACTAAATCATAGACCCAAAGGTAAAAGTACTGGATCCACATTTGAAACAATTTTCACGGTTTAGGGGTACACCTAGTGCCTCAGGCATGGTACACAAGTGCTAGACACCACTCAGGTGATATCCTTAGTCGTCATCTTTTGAGACAAGATCTCACTAAAAGTTACCGAGGCAGGCCCTAAACTTGCAATCCTCAGGCCTTTGCTTCCTAAGTAACTGGAATTACAGAAGTGCACTATAGTGGTATTCTATTTGTACTGAAATGTGATTTTATTTGTATGTTAATAAATAAAGTTGCCTAGGGGTCAGAGCTATTAGCAAGCCATAGCGAAAGCCAGGGCGGTGGTGGTGCACGCCTTTAATCCCAGCACTTGGTAAGCAGAACTAGGTAGATCTCTGTGTGTTCAAGGATACAGCCAGCATTGGAGACACACGCCCTTAATCTCAATACCAACCATAGAAGACCTGGAGGTCTGTACAGACAGGCAGTGACGAGGCAGTCACGTAGTTGGGTTTACAACCAATGAGAAGGAAGAACAAGGACTCTTTATAACACAAACGCACAGGAAGTAACTCCCTTTTAGGAGAGGTCTCTTGGCGGGAGAGGCTAGCTGGCGGAAAAGCAGGTAAGGCTCTTAGCTCTGACGTCTTTGGCTTTCATCTTTACATTGGCTCTGTGTCTCTTATTTAATAAGGCGGTTGGTTACATCTACAGTGCACCATGTGGGCTAGCTTAAAAAGAACATTTTCTTTGAAAAAAAGAAAGTTCAGGAACTATTTAAATAACTTGGGACTAAATTTGTTAGTGTTATAATCCATTTAGTGGTAATCTATAACCTTAAATCCAATACCATTTTTTACTAGTATTTTAGTGTTTATAATCAAATATTGAGTCGGATTATGTAGAGTTAGGTGAAGTTAAGCAGCACCTACCTTACTGAACTGTAGGTCAGATTTCTTTGAAAACCCACTATAACAAAGACAGTGACAGTATTTAAGGAGCACTTAATATTGGTAAAATATTTTTTCATAAATACTATCATATATACTAAAACATATTTGGATCACTACATTAATGATACCAAAAAAAATGGGCACCAACCCAAATCTAAAACAAAATCTCTAGTCAGTCTGATAGTTTTACAATCTCACAGTAAATTGTAACTATCACAGTTAAAATCTAAGTTGTATCAATAATATAGGAGGAAGAATTAAACACTGTAAAAGGTATAGTTATGCAGCAAAGTAATTTTTTTCTTACTGAATAGGGCCAGAGTGAATTTAAATGTGAATGAATAGTCTCACAGCCTATAAATGGATATTTATAACAAGAATCAGCTTTTAAAAATATTGCAAACAAGAATTATTAGTTAATACAGTTATTTCAGTTCACTCACACCCTGTACTTAAGCAATGCATTTTTTTTTTTTTTTTTTTTGGTTTTTCGAGACAGGGTTTCTCTGTGTAGCTTTGCGCCTTTCCTGGAGCTCACTTGGTAGCCCAGGCTGGCCTCGAACTCAGAGATTCTCCTGGCTCTGCCTCCCGAGTGCTGGGATTAAAGGCGTGCACCACCAACGCCCGGCCAGCAATGCATTTTTAGCACACTTAGCTTTAGTCATTCATTACTAGGTCCTATAAATAAAAATCCTAAGATGTTTATATTTTACAGATTTCTCTCTGAATGTCACACTGTATTGTTTCATACTTTTGACACTTTATAATATGACACTTTATGACATAATAAGGTACTGAGCTGGGCAGTGGTGGCGCACGCCTTTAATCCCAGCACTCGGGAGGCAGAGCCAGGCGGATCTCTCTGAGTTCGAGGCCAGCCTGGGCTACCAAGTGAGTTCCAGGAAAGGCGCAAAGCTACACAGAGAAACCCTGTCTCGAAAAACCAAAAAAAAAGACAGTTTTCACACACATTGGTAGACATGTCATATAATTTAAATGCTACCATTGCTAACAATTATTAGTAATTATTTTCTACTAGAAAGTTACGTTATTCAAATGTCTCCATAAAACCTTTTCCATACTGTGCAAGCCAATTTAGTTGTTTGTCAAAAATCCTCATATCTCAATTTATGAATATACCTGCTATTCAGAGACTCCTTTAATTTTCTTGTAGACTTCATGCTATCATTTGGGTTGTACCTCTTATTAATTTGGCTTATCAAGGATTCTGCTGCACCAGTAAATCCTTTCCCTTTTGACTTTTCTCTCTGAAACAATTATAAGTTACTTTAAAACTACTAGTTAACTTTCAAGGGAAAATAAAGGCTGAAAGAAAGTTTAGGAAACCTGTTTCTCCAGAGACCTACAAAAAAAAAAAAAATGAGAGGTCATATTTAGTCTGGGCTTTATACAGCAGTCAAAGCCATTCCATACACAGAGAGCTATGCTGAGTGCTTGGTATATATTTTTTAAAGTTATTATATATGAAAATAAAATACTTTAGGGGAAAAAGACAGTTATTTGAAAAGATCAGTAAAACTGGCAACCTTCCAGCAAAGTTAACTAAGGAATAAAACAAAAAAGATGTAAATTGCTAACACCAATAATGAAGAGGCCATCACTTTTAATCACAAGCATATTAGGACAATAATTGAAGAAAATTTGTAAGCTCATGTCTATAACTCTGGTAACAAACAGATGGGCTAATTCCTTGAATGATACATTTTTTTAAAACTCAGACAAAGAGAAATGGGATATTTGAAAATACCTGTATTTATGGATCCAATAAATGGCTAACTTTACAAAACAAAAGGCACCAGACCCAGGTGGGTTTACTAGTGAGTTAATTTAAGAAAGAAATTATATCAAATTCTCCCTAATATGCCCTAGAAGGCACAAACCAAAAACATCACAAAACAGGAAAACTAGTTGGCAGCTATGAACAGATAGCAAATCAAATCCAATAATGTGAGAAAAGACTTGCATACCAGAAACAAGCAGTACTTACTCCTGGTATGCAAGGCCGTGTCAACTTTTAAAATTCAATGCCTACCATCTCTCACCTCAGACAGCCTGAGGGAAAAAGTCCTGTCAACAGACCAACAGATGCACATGAAGCATCTTATAAGATGATGATTTAAAAAAAAAAAAAAAAAAAAAAA
>CABHPR010098126.1:0-10280 GCA_902168415.1 Peromyscus melanophrys | reverse complement strand
ATACAGTGTTCTGCCTGCATGTATGCCTGCAGGCCAGAAGAGGGCACCAGATCTTAGTACAGATGGTTGTGAGCCACCATATGGTTACTGGGAATCGAAGTCAGGTCCTCTGGATCAGCAGCCAGTGCTCTTAACCTCTGAGCCATCTCCCCAGCCCCTTCACACCTACTTTTAATCTTTTAAAAGACATTTTAAAGTCATTTTATTTTATGTGTATGAGTGCTTTGCTTGCATGTACATAGATATACCACTTACATGCAGGTTTCCTCCATGGCCTCTGCATCAGCTCCTGCCTGCAGGTTCCTGTCCTGCATGAGTTCCTGTCCTGACTTCCTTCCATGATGAACAGTGATGTGGAAGCATAAGCCAAATAAACCCCTTCCTCCCAGGTTGCTTTGGTCATGGTGTTTCATCACAGCTAACAGTCCCCCAAACTAAGACATTGGTCACGGAAAAATTGCTTTAACATATTAGAATAGATTCCTGGTAGGATAAAAACAAACCCATAAATTTCTTTCCTTATAACAATTAACACTGCTTATTGAATACACATGGATTAAACTTGCTACACAAGTTTATCACCACAACCCTATAAGGCATTTCTACTAAGCCCATTTTACAGACAAGGGAAATGGGGCAAAGGTCCAATGAATGATCTCAGTTCACAGAGCAGATAGTTCACAAAAATGTACACCAAGCAGCCTGACTCCTGAGCCCACACAGCTACTTATTCTGGTGTATTGCTCCTTTTTGTGTGTGCACTTTCCCCATTTTTTCTTTTTCTTTTCTTTTAGAGTTAGGGTCTCATGTATCCCAGGCTGACCCTCCAACTTGCTATTATTTCTAATCACCCTACCCCACCTTCCAAACGATAGAATTACAGTCATGCATCGCCACATCTGATTTCTGTTTTTGTGATTTTGCCTCAAGTGCCCAAGAGTCTGAAAGCTCATCTCTCTAATTTCACTAAACTAGAAAGTGTGTGATCTTATCTTACACTCTGGTATTAGATAACTGAAATGTGTTTATGTGTGTGTGCACACACACACAATCTTGTATTGATAACTTATGTTATTTGTTGGATTCTATTATATAACCTTTTGAACAAGAACTAAATTTGAAATCCTGAAAATTGGGTTCTAACACCAGCTTTCCTAGCTCTAACAAAACCATATGAACTTGGGCAGGAACTAAGTTACCCCACTTCCAAAGTGGCCATGATAATCCCTGGCCTGCCTATTATGCAGCGCTTTCTGAACTTAAATTTGAATGTGCATTCAACCATGATTCCTAAATAGAAAAGCTATAAAACGATCCAGTAATAGCTTCTCTGTATACTTATCAAACAGACCTTTAAGAAAGCTCTCATCCTCATGACTGTCTATAATTCAATCACTTGAGAGGTCGAATGAGAGAGATAAGGGTCCAGTGTTAGCTTTCACTATCTAGCGAATCTGAGGTCATCCTAAGCTCCAGGGGTCCTTCTTAACAAAACAAAACAAAAGCCCTCTTTAAATTTATCTCCTTAAATTTCCATTGAGTCTTTGTGTACCTCACTTTCTTCACTTCTCATGCGAAAATAAACTCCATTTAATGGAGTTATTAAGATTTCCCAAAACACTGAGAACCATGCTATAAATGAGTTATTTATTATTATTATTATTATTATTATTATTATTATTATTATTATTATTATGGTTTTTCGAGACAAGGTTTGTCTGTGTAGCCTGGCTGTCCTGGAACTCACTCTATAGACCAGGCAGGCCTAGAACTCAGAGATCCACCTGCTGGAATTAAAGGCATGTGCCCCTACTGCCTGGTGAGCTATTATTACTACTGAAGGTTAGATGAAATTACACAAATTCCCAATGTTCCTTATAATCCCAGCCTGTGAAATTTCTATTCCACCAAAAAGGCCCTGTATGTTTCTGAGGCTTAGCACTGTGATGATTGAACTCACAATTCCCTATCAGTTAAAGAGAAAAGGCAGAAAAAAATCCATGGCAATACAAAGAAAACACACACACACACACACACACACACACACACACACACACACACACATGAGCCTGGTTGTCCCACAGTGTTTATTCTTTGAACATGGTAGGCTCTCAGAGACAAGTGATCAATTAAGTTTGGACTCAGATGACTTTCTCAATTGATGAACTTGTCCAAATCTTTTTTATAATAGAGACAAGCCAAATACCATTATGAGAAAGTGTTTTTATGCTCACAACCTAATTGGTAGAGGTTTTCAGGGACAGCGTACTTACAACCAACTCGAGAGGCAGAGACAATGACTAACCTCCCTCCTTCCCTGATCCTTTACATGGACTTACAAAACTGAGTGACCGCAATATGAAAGAGAAGTAACCAATATTGGCTTTTTAGTCGGAAATGGTGGTGTGTGTCAGACCTCAGGATGAGAGCTTGGAGTGAGGATTAATGAAGCAGAAGGACCACAGATTTGAAGTCAGCCTTCTTCTACAGTGAGTTTAAGGCCAGCCTAAACTACCACTGTCTTAGAACTACAAAAAACCAACAACTCGCCCCCCCAAGACTTAAATTTCTCTATACGAATACAACCTGAATTGATCGAACGCTTCGTTTCCATAAGGCAAATAATCCAATTGCCAACAAAACCAAAAAGGAAATCCCTAGGACGAC
This sequence comes from Peromyscus melanophrys, assembly GCA_902168415.1. Classification (NCBI taxonomy): domain Eukaryota; kingdom Metazoa; phylum Chordata; class Mammalia; order Rodentia; family Cricetidae; genus Peromyscus; species Peromyscus melanophrys. The sequence goes on along the minus strand of CABHPR010098126.1, from coordinate 7,613 downwards.
TTGCACAGCTGGCGCGAGATTATCTAGTATCCCCAAATTTGTTGGTGGAGGGACACTAGTCTCTCCCACAAAAGTTGCTTGTAACCAATTCCATATCGAGCTGCGAGCAAGAGCATTTAAGAGGTTGTCCCAGGAAGAAGTTGCCGTTGGAGATGTTGGCATTTTTAAAATGGCAGCTGTAGGAACTACATGTGCAGAGGCTTCAGGAATCTAGACATGAATTAGGGAAAGCGCTCAGGGAGCTCAGGTGTTCTGGAACCATTGTGAGCTGTGCTTTGTGATGTCACCACTCCGAAGGCTCCGCTTCTTTCCACTCACCAATGACCCTTCTTACTCAAGAGCAAGCAGGCGCTGGCCTGTGTTTTCAGTTCATTCATACTGTTTGCTCTGGTCTTTAGCTAGTGTTGGTTCTGACACAGAACACCCTGTGTCTGCCTCATCTGATAAAGCAGCCAGTATCACTCGTAATGGGGACAGTTGGGGCAAGGCGTATAGCTCGGTTGTTAGTGTTCTTGCCTACTACACACAAAGCCCAAGGTTTGACCCCAAGCACTACAGAAACAGGCCAAGGTAGCTGTCCTCATTTGGTTTCTATTGCTGTGATAAAGACCATGAGCAAAAGCAAGCAGAGGTGGGAAGGGTTGTTTCACCCAGTAGATTGTAGTCATCGAGGGAAGTCAGGGCAGGAACTTAAGGAACTGAAGTGGTGGCCATGAAGGCATGCTGCTTATTAGCTTGTTCCTCATGGCTTGCTTGCTCAGCCTGCTTTTTATTTATTTATTTATTTATTTATTTATTATTTATTTATTTATTATTTTTAACGTGGATGGGTGTTTTGCCTGCATGTATGTCTGTGCACCATGTACCCGCATAGGCCAAAAGAGGGCACTGGGTCCCCTGGGACTGGAGTTACAGACATGTAAGCCACTGTGTAGGTACTGGGAATCCAATCCAAGTCCTTTAAACAAGTAGTCAGTGTTCTTAATGGCCACATCAGTACTTCTTAGATAGTGCCCATAGAGAACATTTTCAGTACTTCCACATAGGGTAGCAGTTACTTTTTTTCTGAACAAGAAAGCCCAAGTACATTAAGGCTGAGAGAAACTTGAAGGAGATAACATTTAGAAAGGGCTTGTTTGTTTGTTTGTTTGTTTGTTTGTTTTTGTTTTTTTGTTCTTGAGACAGACAGGGTTTCTCTGTGTAACAGGTCTGTCTGTCTTGGAACTCACTTTGTAGACTGTAGGCCAGCCTGGTCTACAGTGTAAGTTCCAGAACAGCCAAGGCTACACAGAGAAACCCTGTCTTGAAAAACAAAAAAACAAAACAAAACAAAAAAATCTTCCTCCATGGAACTGTTACACTTTGATATCATTCACAATTTTTTTTTTCATTTACAGTATCATTTGAATAGGTACTTCCATGCTTGCATAGGAAAATAAAATTGTTTTGCACTGCAGGGTTTTCTATGATTATTTCTCAGGTACTTCTAAATATTCTGTTACCTAGTAAAAATGTATTCTTTAGCTCATAACCAAAATTGTCCTAAAATTTAACGATACTGGATCTTAAAAGCCTTAAGCTTAAATCTTTAAAAGTTCAAGACCACTGTCTACTGCATGAGTTTTGCTTGTTTCCTACTTTTATGCCTTCCCTTGGTCTGATAAAAGATCAGACTGTGGCAAGAGAGGAAGTTAAAGGAGGCTCACGAGAGCCTGTCCTTTATTAAAGACAAATTTTACACCGTATTCTAAACCTCCAATGCATAATTAGCAATGAATGGACATCTGAAAAGATGGCTGTCTGTGTCTTGGAATTCTCTGCTGTCAGGTATGCAAAGATCTGCACTTAAAGTGCACTACAGGCCTGTACCATGTCTCTCCCTAACTAGTCAGCTACACAGCACAGCCCCAGGATGGCATGGGGCCCTGAAAACTCCAGTGAAATACCATTGTATCATATCAGAAACTTAACTTTGTCAAATAGCTCTTTATCCATTCCTTTCTAGGACCCATTACAACTAAAAAAATGATAATGGTCCTGTGGTGGCTTGAACGTAACTGGCCCCCATAATCTCACAGGGAGTGGCACCAGTGGGGGTGTGGTCTTGTTGGAGGAGGTATGCCAGCGTGGAGGTGGGCTTTGAGGTGTCATATATGCTCAAGATACCACTGAGTGGCTCGGTTCACTTCCTGTTGCCTGCAAGGTGTAGGACTCTGAGCTACTTCTCCAGCACCATATCTACCTGCAAGCCACCATGTCCCACCATGATGACAATAGACTGAACCTCTGAACTGTAAGTGAGCCACCCCAAGTAAATGTTTTCCTTTATAAGAGTTGCCATGGTCATGGTGTCTCTTCACAGAAACAGAAACCCTAAGATAGGTCTTACTTATGCTAGCAAATGATTTGAGAAATTTTAGTATTAATCATGTTACTAAAATCCCTTACTATCCACAGGGTCAAGCTATTGTGGCATGACATCATCAGATACTTAATTGGCAAATTAAAAAATAAATAAGTAAATAAAAGGGGGGTATTTACAACCACCTAAATCCTCACATATTATTTAGCTATGCTAACTTTATTTTTTTTTCATTTTAAAGGATAATGCTTTTTCTGCTCCCCAAAAGCATTTGCCCTAAAGGAGACACAGCTAAAGTCTATGCTAAATAAAAAGAAAGAGACGGGCATTCTAACACTGGGGCGAGGTTATGCTTATGTCTTTTCAGAAAATAAACCAAGTCCCAGATGGCTCCTGATTTGAGGCATCCACCCAGGACATCCAGAGAGCACAGGACAATGGAACATCTGAAGGCAGATGACAAATCCATCAAGAGGTGATGTCCCAAGAGGGAGAGTAAACTGAGAAGTTGGGGAGACATCAGAACTTTAACTTAACAAGCTGAGACTTTGGGGAAATAACAAGCTGTGGCTTGTTCTGGCTCTCTGATCTTCCAGTGTTCACCCCAATAACTGGCCTTGGGTTTGATTTTATTAATAAGAACTTTTAAGACTCCTGCTACATCTGGCGCCCAACGTTAGTGGTACGAATTCTTGAAAAGACCCAAGCTACACTCGGCTGGTTGTGATGGCGCACGCCGGTAGGATTTGCTGAAGGAGGCAGAGGCAGGAGGATCCCGAGTTTGGGGCCGGCCTAGGAGGCTTGCTGGGGAGAAGCTTCGGCCAGAGCCCAGGCACAAACGGTGGCAGCGGGACCATGGAGGCAGCGGCTACTGCTCTGAGTTGCCGGCTCCTTCTCATCGTGTTGGTGACTGCAATGATGCTGCTACCTGGGACAAAGGATTTACTACTGCTTGTTCAGAGAAGAATTGCCAGGACCCTCGTGTTACAAGAAAGCATCGGCAAAGGTCAGTTTGGAAAAGTTTGGCAAGACAAATGGTTGGGAGAAATTGCTGTGAAGATTTCCTGTTCTAGGAAAGAATGTTCATGGTTCCGAGAGACAGACATTTATCAGACTGTGATTACTCCAAACCACAGAGGAGGTTAAAAAAAAAAAAAAAAGTCTGCAGTGAACCATGACCACGCCTAACAGCAACTTTGAAATCTTCAAAAGGATGATGGGACCCCACAACGATTCTACATGGACTATGGTAAAGCTATTAAGCTGATTAACACCAAGGAAAGATCACCTTTGGAGTACAAATTGTTTAGGACAATTTCGAGATGACTAGCTGAGATGATCCAGCCTGACAGACTACTCGAGCAAGGACTTATGACAAGCCCTGAACTTTCCTATTATACAGAGACTGGACAAATGATACAGGACTTGACAATTAACCTAAATTTTTTCTTTTCAAGATTCCCTAAAGATATCTTCACCCCTAGAAAGCAAAAAGAAAAAGAGAATAAGATATGAGATAGATCATTGAATCTACTCTGAGAAAAAAGATAAAGAAATAATAGGATAAATAGGTAGATCACTGAATCTACACTGGAGAAAAAGGGGAAGATATAAAAATGACAAAAGGTAGACTATTGAATGTATTATGAAAAGAAAAAAGAGAGAATATGGATATGATAAGATAAAAAAGGGAGATTATGGAATCTACTTTTAAAAAGGAACTACTTGTTTTCAATAAGATAAGTAATGAAAATTTTTGTCTGAATTTGTCAAATGTTACTGGAATGGACACTGTTATATATTAATGGAGTTTTTTGTCTGAATCTGTCAAATGTTAATGGACTAGACATCGTTAATGTAATCTTGACTGTGTATATTGTATATACTTACTGCATATAGTTTTTCTTGTATTGTTATAAGCTTTTTTAATTTTAGACAAAAAGAGAGGAAATGTGGTGGTATTGTGTTCCTCAAAATATTGTGTACCTTAATAAACTTATCTGGGGTCAGAGACAGAACAGCCACAATATGAAACAGAGGTTAGGCAGTGGTAGCAAACGCCTTTAATCCTAGCATTCCAGAGACAGAAATCCCTCTGGATCTTTGTGAGTTCAAGGCCACATTGGAAATAGCCAGGCATGGTGACCCACGCCTTTAATCCCAGAAAGCGAACCTTAATCCCAGGGAGTGATGGTAGAAAGCAGAAAGGTATATAAGGCGTGAGGACCAGAAACTAGAGGCATTTGGCCTGGGTAGGCCTTTGGCCTGGAGAAGCATGTGGCTGGTTAAGCTTTCAGGCTTCTGAGAAGCAGCAGTTCAGCTGAGAGTCATTTGGACATGAGGACACAGAGGCTTCCAATCTGAGGAAACAAGACCAGCTGAGGATCCGGCGAGGTGAGATAGCTGTGGCTTGTTCTGTCTCTCTGACCTTCCAGTGTTCACCCCAATACCTGCCTCAGGTTTGATTTTATTAATAAGAACCTTTTAAGATTCATGCTACAGACTGGCCCCAAAAGATACGCTGTGGTAATGTTCGTAGTGCAGGTTAACTGTTGTCAATGCAGAATCCAAATGCCTTTTGTCAGGGGCAGTAAAAGACGCACCTATGACAGGAAACAGTGTGACATTGTTTTGCCATGTTAAGGACCGTTCATAAAGCTTTATGTGGAATAGGCCATATTACACCCATTTGGTTCACAGCAAAAATATTAGCAGTAATTAATCAAGAGATGTTGAACTGAGGATGGCGTTCCCCTTTCTCCAGTGGTCTGTTAGCTTTTATTATAATTTACTTATGCTTGCCTGTGTTAATTAGAATAGCTATAGAGGCAATGCATTCAACTCTGGCCTCTATTACAGACACTATTTTTTCTTAAAAAAAAATTAGAAGGGATGAGATGTTGGGGGCATGGAGGTCCTTGTACTCACTGAGAAACATTAAGAAAAACCAGAAATGTTAAACACATAGGGATCTCTTCTCAACGGAGGACATAAGATACCCATTTTCCTGCCCAGAAGGCTGGGAGTGGATTTTGTTAACAACCTGGTGACCTTTTTGCTATCTGTAGAGGCAGACCTCACCCACCTTTTACTATAGAGACAGATCTTACCCTATTTTCCCAGAATGGGTTTTTCCAGACTCTCCCCTCCCTAGAACATTACCCATCCTTGGGGGAGATGTCCCAGGTACTTCATGGCCTGATGACCTCTATGTTATAGGTCACAGACTACACTATATTCTAAGCCTTTTAGCTACAGAACCCATGCTCATGGGGTAGTCACTCCTTAAGCTTTATTGTGCACCTAGAATTGGACTGATTGTTGCCTGGAAACCTTTCCCCAAACTGTACTGTCTTTTAAATCTGCTGACAGGGAACTGCCTGACAGTGGTTGATGTAGTCAGTCTGCATAGGGTTTTCATTCTTATCTCTTCTTGAGGTTTCCCTTCCCTGTTTGACACCTGCAGGGACCCCTTCAGGCTTTCTTGATAAGTACAGAAAATAGTTACTTCTAAGTCATTTTGTAGAATTCCTTTCTTTTTTGGGTTTCCTTTAGAAAGTTTTTTTTTATTAGCACATATTAATTATTCATGATAATGGGCTTTACTTCCTGTCACTGTTTCAAAGTCTGATCACATATTTGCGCCTCATTTGCTCACGTGTTTACAGAAAGGGACTCCACCTCCTTCACAAGATTTGCATTAAGAACAAATAAAAGGCCGGGCGTTGGTGGCGCACGCCTTTAATCCCAGCACTCGGGAGGCAGAGCCAGGCGGATCTCTGTGAGTTCAAGGCCAGCCTGGTCTACCAAGTGAGTTCCAGGAAAGGCGCAAAGCTAAACAAAAAAACCCCCCCCCGAAAAAACAAAAAAAAAAAAAAAAAAAAAAAAAAAAAGAACAAATAAAAGTTCTCTACAGTACATGCTGTACTGTAACCCACATAACATTACCAGATCGGCAATTTCCTACCTAGTACCTATCTAATCAGCAAGTCCCCCAAAGAGTTACATGAGCTAAGGTAGTTCACATACAAACAGAATAAACTGTGCGGCCAGATTAGACAGAGTACTTGCTTTGGCAGCGCACACACACACTAAAGTGATCAGGATAGAACATAGCCCTATCCGAGAATGACAGGAGAGTTTGTGAAGTGTTCCGTATTTTGAAAAACAAGACAAGCAAGAATGCAAGAATCCAAAAGTTTGCAACAAGAGGAACAGGAGCACAATAAAGAAGGGCCAGTTTAGCCGGGTAGTGGTGGTACGTACCTTTGACCCCAGCACCCTGGAGGTAAAGGCAGGTGGATCACCTGAGTTCGAAGCCAGTCTTGTCCATAGAGCGAATTTCAGGACAGCCAGGGCTAAACAGAGAAATCCTGTCTGTAGCCAGAAGTTTCTCTGGTCCTGCCTGGCCCCACGGTCAGGACAAATCTCTCCCACATGCATCCCACAGCCACTTGGCCCCAAGTAAACACACAGAGGCTCATATTATTTACAAACTGTATGGCCTATGGGTCAGGCTTCTTGTTAGCTAGTTCTTATAAGTTAACTCCATTTCTATTAATCTATATGTTGCCAGGTGGCCGTGGCATTACCAGTCTGCTGGCATCTTGTTGCTCCTTGGGCAGCTGGTTGGGGTCTCTCTGAACTCCGCCCTTCTTCTCTCGGTATCTCTGCTTGGATTTCCCACCTGGCTGTAAGCTTTCTTGCTACAGGCCAAAACGGATTTATTTATTTATTTATTTATTTATTTATTTATTTATTTATTTATTTATTTTTAATTAATTGCTTACTTTAATTAATTTGGCCATGATGATTTGGGTCGGTGGTCTTTCTCATCCCATCTTTGGTCTGCTGTTACAGATGTGCAGCTCTGCTGTTTCAGATGTGCACTCCTGTGCCTCGCTTTACATGATCCAAACCTGGTCCTTATGCTTATGCATTAAGCACTTTCCCCATTGATCCATATCTTCCTTTTCCCCCCTTTTTTTCATTTTTATTTATTTATTTATTTTTCTATTATCAGCTTAATACAGTACAAATTCTTATCCTAATAGTGAAATGTTTCACTGAGGCTTGCCCAGTGATTGAGTAAAACCAAAACTTATTATAAGGCACAGTCATCCTAGGGTCCCTAGGTACATCCTAGGTACAGCTTTATTTATTATGCAATGGGAGCCACAAATATTCACAGCATACAGAAAGATATCCCACAGCACCTGTCTCAAAAACAAACAAACAAACAAACAAACAA
>CABHPR010098125.1:2074-20419 GCA_902168415.1 Peromyscus melanophrys | reverse complement strand
CTCCCTCCCTCCCTCCCTTCCTTTCTTTCTTTCTTTCTTTCTTTTTTCCAAGACAGAGTTTCTCTGTGTAGTTTTGGTGTCTGTCCTGGATCTCACTCTGTAGACCAGGCTGGCCTCCCGAATGCTGGAATTAAAGGCGTGAACCACCACCACCCGGTGTTCTACTTTTAATGTTAAAACATTAACTATGATATTTTTAATGTGACCCTAAGCTGTGTGGCAGTGTTATGTACAGAGTATGTTCATGCCATTCAAATGCTTTCTTTGGGCCTCTCCCACTGTGAAACTGTACGGAATAGTTTTATTTTGTTTTGTTTTTCTGCCTAAGCTAACGTGACCCAGATAACTGGACAGTATGTTATTTGTGGGGAGTTGGAGGGAGCTATCCACAAAAATGACCTTTTCATTCTCATGCAGGTTGTGTTGCTGGGAAAATACAATGCACAAGGCCTAGGCTCAGATCACGAGTTAATGCTGAGGTGGACAAGAGGACAAGAGTATGTCAAAGTCGTCATGCAGAATGGACGCATGATGGGAGCTGTCTTAATTGGTGAAACTGACTTAGAGGAAACATTTGAAAATTTAATTTTAAACCAGATGGACCTTTCATCATATGGAGAAGATCTCCTAGATCCAAATATTGATATAGAGGATTATTTTGATTGACATTAGAATTTCTTCAGAAATACTAAGTTCAAAATAAGGAGAAAAGAAAGAATTGAGGAAACTAACAACTGCACCAGGTGAATGACCATGCAAGTTGAGAATGCATGGTTAGAAAGGATTCAAGGAAACTCTTAAGATGAACTCAGTTTAATGACTAATTAGCAAATGAACATTCCTAATACAGAGTTGAAATAAACCTTGACTCACACAAATACACTCGAGTACCAGATCCTTTCTTTGCCTAAACATCAAAATAAGGCAGGGTTTCAGGAGGCTTGCTGTCTTGATATACTCAGAATGTGCAGAATCTTCTTGCAATACACTTGGTACTGATGACATACTGTTTTTATCTGAATTATAACAGCAGCTTTTCTAATCAGAAATCGTCTACATTACTCAGCTTAAACTGGCACCAACTTGGAAGGGTGCGCCCACGTCAGCATCGTATTGCTGGAAGAAGGGTCACGTCAGAAAACAACAGCTAGTCATAGCAAGGCAAGTGAGTTTATGACAGCTGCGTGGACTTAATCTCAGATCTATTACACTTAGACAACTTTGCATAAAAGATGTATTTTTCATTATTGTACACTGTAAAATATAATTCCTGATCTCAAATTTTCAAATGGTCCTGAATTCTCACATCTTCAGATAAGCTCTGAAAATATAGCTTTATATGTATAAAATACAAAATTGTTTCAAAAATTAAACAGTTGATTATAAAAATGATAAACATATATAAACAGTTATTTTGTGCAAGATTAAGTAACACTCAGGCATCATCAAGTTTTCTTTTCTTAGCTCCTGTGTTCTTAGAGCCAGATGGCTGAAGCCTGTTTGTAGACTTCTGGAAGTTACCTGAACTTTTTTCTTCCCCTTTCGCATCTGCATGTTCCAACTGACAAGCTTCAGATGATGCAGCCTGTGACAGAATAACAGAGCAGCACCTTGTTAACAAACGCTCCGCTGCTCAGCTTTCTCGTGAGCTCACCAGTCTCAGAATACCCCTGTGTATCAGTCAGCTCTTTATAGGATCTGGTTCCTATTAACAAATTCCTATTCAAATATGGGCAACTGTCTTAAATAAAGCAGGGATGCTATAAGAAATATCCACAAGAGAACACGGACTTAATAGTGGCTTGCAACCTCTGGACAACACAGACTTTATTTTTTTAACATTTATTACTTATTTATTGTGTACATATATGCACACCATGAAAGTCAGAGGACAGCTCACACGAGTAGAGCAGCTCCTCTTTTAGAGGACAGCTCACAGGAATCGCTTCCAGGGATATAGCTCGGGCTATCAGGGACAGCAGAATAGACTTTTACCACTGAGCCATCTTGCTGACCCCAGCAGAAACTTCTTAACCAGAAGATCCCACCCAATGTTATGAGGGAAGCAGACTTTAAATGGGAGCCCTCACATTCCAAATGGTTGCAGCCCCCGACTCTACACTGGGCCAGTCTAAAGCCCTCCACTATTTACCTGTCCAAAATCAAAACCCAGGAAGAAAACTGACATCATTTGTGTCCAACCAAGCCTAGTAGAGAACTTCAGAAAAGCACCCCAGAGGCTTCAGGCACATATTAAAAATGAACAGCCAGTTACCCTGACGCTGCTCTGTGTGGACCTCTTCATTTGTATAGTGACAGCATGGGCTTCGCTGCTGAGAAGACTAGCTCTGGGTCCGACTTTCAGATATGAGATGGTAGCGTAAGCTGTGAAACTGTAGTCTTCTCTGTAAAAGAAAAGAGCCAAGCAGAAAGCTTGAAGGAGTCACAGAAAACAAAAGAATATAATTTTTAAAAAACACACTAGAGGGCTGGAGAGATGGCTCAGTGGTTAAGGGCACTGACTGCTCTCCCAGAGGACCTGGGTTCAAGTCTCAGCACCCACAAGGCAGCTCACAAATGTCTGTAACTCCAAGATCTGACCATTCTCACACAGTCTATGTACATGCAGCAAAACACCATTGCAAATAAAAATAAATAAATTTAAAAAAAAAAAAGCACACTAGAACAACACAAATATAATCCTTAAGGGAAATAGGTTGATTTTTTTTGGTGGTGGTAGTGGGTTTTTTTGTTTGTTTGTTTTTGTTTTTAAAGTTTCTGACTTAATGATCAAGGTCTAAGACTATTAGGTAACCTGTTTTCTATAATGCTTAATAGTTCACATTAAATAATGACAAAGCTGTTGACTCTGCTCCAGTTACAAAGGAAGAAACATGAAGACACAGAAGATAAACGGCTGTGTACTTGAGATACTGCTGCAGGAGAGCATGTGCGATGATTTTCTCCAGGTCTTCTCGGGGAAGGGCCGGGGCGACAACGCCAGCCACTCTCAACTTGGCTGCTCCCTTTCCCATCCAAGAATCAATGAGCTTCAGTGGAGTGAGTTTTTCATTCAGTGCCTCTGCCTGCTTCAGAATCTTGATCAGGTCTCTGCAGTGCTCTGTTACATTCTTTTTCTCAAACACTGCAAGGACAGAGACATGATGGGCAACTGGGATCTAGAGGTGAGGGCAAGAAGCCGCCTCTGGTTAAAATGGCTTAATTAGTACTGTGAGCCCTTTACACATACTCTTTTAATGTGCTCAGAATGAAGACAGGGGTGTTCCTTAGGCTTTATCACCAGACTAAATTCTATTCCTAAAACACATGTAGGATTATGGTGATGTAAAGAAAATGGCCTGGTTGTCAAAGGCTGTAGTGTACTCCAGTAACAAGTGTCTGCCAGACGTCACTGGGAGGTGTACACTGCAGAAGAAAGCCCTCTATTTACACTTTCTTATCTGATGCTACTCATTACACCACACTCTGAAAGCCAGTCTGGCCTCTGAGGGAACATTCGGGATGGAAATCCCCAAATACGAGACTGGCATCCTGACTTATATATAGGATTCACCTGAGTTTGGTCTCTATAAGAAGCCTTGTGAAGTAGCAAATTAGTGTCTGTACCTGTCAGGTTAAAATTGCAGAGAACTCCACCCACTGAAGCATCAGAACCCAGGGCCCTCCCATGAGAACTGCTCAGTCCAGCTTTTCAAGAACACAGCACAGACCAGAAGTTAAGACACAGCACTGGACACAGGTTCCTGGATTGTATCAAGACTGTCATGCCCTTTCTTATGTTATAGTATTTCTATTCAGAGGAACTAATTTTTCCTTATTTCTTAAAAACTTTGATGTCCTCAGTATAGCAATATAAAATGTGTGCATACACATTTGACTTACCTTTGTTTCAAAATTTTGTGTCACTTTTGAATCTGGAAAATTCTAATCATAGTTTCTCTTATAATTCTATCTGGAGGGTCTAACACTTCCCACACGCAGCCCTCACTGCACTGAGCCTCTAAGAATCTAAAACAAGCTTACAAATGTCTTTACAGCAGTTGTCACACATTTTGTTACAGGCGTCTGCATTCCACACTTCATCGAAATGCTGTGCTATCAACACACGACGGCACCTGCAGACACATGAGAGAAGTTACTCATCTACTCAAGCCTTCAGGATCTGCTTAGGAGTAACACATCTCCTGCTGGCTCTCCACTGCTGTCACAACAGCCCCACAGACGTGTGACTAGGACAACACAAGTGTGTTATCTCACCTCTGTGTAAAAAATCTCACGGGGTCAAAGTCAAGGTGGTGGCAGGCTGGATATTTCTGGACGCCTTTAACACTGTCTAGAGCTTGCCCATACTCCTTGGTTCCTGCCCCCCTCTTCCTTCAGAGCCATCAACTATGGGCTGGGGCTTCTCTCATCATAGCAAATGGACCTCTTTACTCCCTCTGCCAGTTAAGGACCCTGCGACTACAACTGGACCCACGCAGGGAGTCTCAGGTGACTCCTATTTTACCAGCAGTGTGTTAACAACCACCACTTCAGAAGTTATCTGTCTCACTTGGGGAAGTTGTTCTTGATGATGAAGTAGCTTCTTCTATTTCAGGCTAAATGTGAAAACAGTCTTCATAGGAGTCTCCTGAACTCCTATGAAAAAGAAATTTTCACTTCCTCCTTTCTTTTGACCACTGTAGCATTAGTTGGAAAGCAAATATAGTTTTTATCACTGGCAGGTCACTGTCTACTTGGACACTTTTGAGCTCTTTTGTGACAAGTATTAAGACACAGGATGGTCAAGGCCCTGGGGCCCCAAGGGAGTTGAGTGCTGTAAGCAGAGAGTGCCGTGTATTTCCTAATGAGAAACTTGACCCCACCCTGATTATTCAGTGACTCATTACCAAGGTGAATGGACATGCCTGAACTTCCCTCCCCAATGTCTGTGTTCTCGCACACCTTTCCATAATCACTATAGGCAGCTACACACCAGAGCCAAAGGAAAAAGGCTTCATTCATAACCTTCAACAGACTGGCCTTAAGAAGCTCCTCAAAGACAGGCAGAGCCTCTTGTCTTAGATGGAGGCAGTCAGGGGTCCAGGGCTCTCCCACCGTAGGCACCTGCCTTTACAGTGGGGTTCTGTGCTAACTCAGTATATTCAGTAGGTGGTCAACCACCACACAACACATGACATGTTATAGAAGGGCAGGTGGCTCACTTGCTTATATTCTGGCAGTATGACACCATCTCGTACAGCTTCTGCTGTCCTACATTCTCCATGACCACCATCGAGCTGATCCTGAATATGTCTCCAAAGCCATAATACAGAATACAGTCTGCTCTTGAGTCATCGCGACCTGTGCTTTGAGGAATCTTGAGTTTGCATCATGCTTTCAAAAATCCGTACCATGCAAAAGTATATGTCAATTGGCTGACAGCTTCACAATATAGCTAGAAGTTTTTAGATATGAAGATAATCTGTAAGAGCTACCTGAGGGTTTTAAATGACTACAAAGAGGCTCATCAAAAATCAGCTTATTAATATAGAAAAAAGAATGTCCATGAATAGTTCAGTTATTTAGGCTGTACATGTGAACCTACTTATTAAAATTCCAAGTGGTAGACACGAACATCATAATAGCTTACAACACATAAGAAACAATTTTTAACATCCTAACAGAATTTGTATAAATAAGTATAAATCTGATCTTTAAAAAGACTTGTTCTAAAAATTACTACCTAAAAACCACCACTGAAAACTTAGAATTCTTAAGCATGTCCTCTGCAAAGCCTCCTGAGATTACTTGCGGATTGGAACCCCACGTACCGGCACGCCCACTCTCTTGGTAGTAATTCTCCATGGATTTGCTCATTGAATGATGGATGACAAACCTCACATCTGGTTTGTCAATTCCCATGCCAAATGCGACTGTAGCCACTACCACCTAAAACGTGTTAATATTTGGTTAGCTAATTAAGTCATTTAAATAATTTAAAGTTATGCTTTCATAAAAAATACATATACTTAACCTGAAGCTCATTGGCTGACCACTGTGTATGAACCTTGGTCTTATCTTCTGGTTCCATATTGGCATGGTAACTGCCTGCATGAATTCCCAGTTTTTGTAAACTAATGGTAACTTGTTCAGAGTCTTTCTGAGAAAAACAGTATATGATTCCTGCAGTAAAATATGGCCAAGTTTAGGTATACATGCACAGCACATTCCTGAGGGTTAATTTACACCATGCTCAAGACACTGATCTGGTTACAAGGCAGAGGGGAAATGAGTTATGAAAGCCCCAAGCCCCTGTGCACTTACTGATTGTTGGGTATAATCCAGGGTTTAATGTCCAGCTTGCCCTAAGCAGAAATGAGCCCTGGGCAACCAGCTAGGGTTCCCATGACCAAAAGAGGGTCTCCCTGCAACTGTATCCCCATTACACAGCATTTCTTAAACTGATGTAAGCTCTGTGAGATGCTGTGAAGATCAGGGGATGGTGACAGCCCCCAGGGTGTAGGCACGACCTCCAGGAGGGATAAACAGCTGCAGCATCTCTCAGACCTGATCAGGAACTCCTTTTCCCAGATGCCATTACTCTCTCCTAACCACCTAGAGGGCAATGCTGAAGGCCACTAGGCTTCAGTGCCACTGGTATAGTCCTTAGCTCAGGAACACAGAAACAGATGTCCCCAACTTCACCTTGCTTCACCTGTAAGTATGTACAGGACCCTTCCTGAAAGGTACTGTGTCTTGTGTCTCTTCGGAACATCGCTACTCACTCAGGAAGGTATATGACAGATACTAATGTGTCAACAATACTGTCGTCACCCAACCTACTCAACAGCAGGCAAGGCAGGCAGCTTTGACTCCAGCTGTGACAGGGATGCCACACACAGCCTCTGAGACCAAATGAATGGATTTGATCTCATTTTCAGCTGTTAATCATGTGTCATTGGAGGGATTTATGCCATTTCATAAATGGACTCTCAGCCCCCAAACTGATTTGTTTTTAACATTACCTGATTGCCCTTTGTACCGTCCATTAATGAGCTTTACAATGTCCTCAATAAAGTCTTCAGCGTTCGAGGGCTTTTGCCGAACCTACAAAAAGCAGTCTCATTAAAAAGTAGATTCACTAACGCCACCCAAGTTGTGCCTGCTTACAACCTCTGAGGTGTGAGTCCCTCATGGGAAGTATCCCTTTCTGTCAGTCTTCCTGGCCTCACAGGACTCACCCGTCTGACTTATTCCTGCCTCTGCCCAGCCTCCCTCCTTGATTTTCAGTCCCTAATCTGCCAGAGATGAGGAGACATAGAAACAGCAGGTAATTTGTGAAGATGGAAGTTTTTCTATTGTCTGATGCTTTAATAAAAACATGAAGCACAGTATGAAAGCAATGAAAAAGGAAAGATTAAATCCGTCCTTAACACAGCTTGAAAGAAACCAGAAAGCCACTGGAATATTTTACCTTCAAGCACATGTATCAAATAAAATACACAGGGAATGCTGGAGAACTTACCATGTGCATTTATGTTTCTATCACTCAGTTTTACAGACATCAGCAGGGCTCTTGGTTTCACCCTTCCTTGCTCTCAATCCTTGTGACTTGCTCAAATTGTATATAAAGGACAGCATAACTTAGTGCAGTATTGTTTTCTATTGGGCCTAATGCAGATTATGCTGCACAAAACACGGATAAACTAAAGCACTAATGAATGTCCTAATAATTACTTCATGACATTAAAAACGATTCTGTCATTATGTAAATAATCACAATGAAGAAATGTAACCTCTGTATACCTCATAATAAAGATTTGGTCGGTTGAAAGATGCTGTAAAAGTCAAACACTTTTCCACACACAAGATTTTCTGTGCATCCTTCAAAACATGATTAGTTGCTGTTGCAGTCAGCCCAATCAGTGAGGTGTTGGGAAACTGGCGCTTCAAGATGCCGAGTGCCTTATAATCTGAAAAAGATGACATGGTCTGTCTCTCTGTGAACCCTCAGAGAATGAGAGCAAATCAGACCTTTCACACCACAGATGAGCAATGGCTCCCACAGTGTTTCTTGCAGAGTTAGCTGTAACTAAGTTGGAAGGACCTGCCACTCTTCTTGAATTCAGAGGCTTCAGTGCACTTTTCTTCAAAAATAATGTTCTTGTCAGGGGTTGAAATAATGCCTGTTAAAAGCAGGTGCTGTGCAGATAATTCCTCTTGACTGAAACATTACTGGGAGGCCATTCAGGCTCACGAAATTCACATGACTGAAAAGGTCTCTCCACATGGTTATGGAAGTAAACAATTACTGGGGGAAGGCAGTCTCTCCAGTAGTGTAACTGCCAGGAAATCCTACCCAGGACTCCAGTGATGCATCACTCATGAGTCATCACCCAAGCTGGGGTGAGCTTTTCAGTGACACAGCTGCCCAAATCACCCATGTTCCTGTATGCAACCTAAACTCCATCGCTCACCAAGCTGGACTTAAGTGGAACTGTTTCTTTGATGTGTTACGACCTTCTCCTGGGGTGAATAGCAGTGATAGCCCCAGAAAAGGTCACACAGTAAGGGACAGTAGGCATGGTGTCAAGCGATGCACTGTGGTATACTTGTTAAACAATAGGCTCAAGGGACAGTGGGATCATCACAGCACTTGATCTATTGCAACCAACAAGCTAGAGGAAGTCATCAGTCATCTGTGTGATCATCATCGATCTACCTGGTACCACCCAAGAGTAGCAGTTCAGAGCAGAAGACAAGGTAAGGCCACTGCTTTTGGAAGAACCTGTGGCAGAGACACCATTCAGGCTGATACCTGTCACACACATCCAATCATGACAAGAGTGGTCCTTTATTCCCTTCAGTACTTAAAATGTTTGAAAGAAACTGGAAAAGAATGTGGTAGGAGTGAGCACTGGAGAAGAAGACTGCCGGGGAAGTCGTAGACTTGAGAGACAGCACTTGTGTCAGGTCCGGAAGAATACACAGGGTCAAGCAGGAGGACCGCACACAGCGCCAATCACTGTGCAAACTGCACAGCAAGCAATTCAAGGAGCCAGATCACAGGGTATGATCGAGATGGACCTACTGTCCAATCCATTCAGGGAATTCTATTTCCCAGAATTCCTTCCATGTACAGTATCAAGAGCTACTTGTCTTTGAACATCTTCCTGGCAAGTTCTAGTCAACTTAGCTCTCTTCCACTCTTCTTTAGACTCTTCTTTCAACTGCAAACTTTGACAGCTAACACTGGTAGAGAACCCTACAGCAGGCTCCACAGATGCTCCTCAGAGGACAAGGCCTCACAGAGGACTGGCTTTCCATGAACTTCCCCAATAAGGTCCCTTTGACCCCATGTGTGGCCCTCCCAGCTCTGGATTGTCCTCCTCCACAGTGCTCAGGAAAGTGCTCTGGGTTACGTGCTGGTCCTCCAGCTTCCCCTTCAGACCTCCCTGTGCTCAGTTCCTCCTGCAGCTGTGCAAAGTCTATGTCCTGTCTACAGACATCCTGTCATATTCGTACTGCCTCGGATTTCTGCCTGCACCCTCACTGGAATGTTCATGTAGAAACCAGGCTTACGTGAAGCTATGAACAGCACAGCCAGCTGGTTCTATGAAGCCAGGACTCCATCTGATAGGACATGTCTCCAGTCAGACAAAGAACACACAGGCTCATGTTTCAGAAATCAGTCTTGGATAGCACTGCCAAGGTCATGCTAGAGCAGGAAACCACCAGAGGGAAAACCCTGTTTCATGGCCCACATCGGATGCCTTCAGTGATGAACTGTGGCAACAACATGGTTAAGAAAATGGAGTTGGGGGCTGAAGAGATACTTTAGCAGTTGCAATCACTGGCTGCTCAACTGCATTTGATTCCTGGGACTCACATGGGTAGCTCAGTCCAGTCCAGGGGATCCAACACTCTCTTCTGGCCTCCTGAGGCACCAGGCACACACAAGGTGAACATACATACACAAGGGTAAAACACTTACGCATGTATGATAAATAAATCTAAAAAAAAAAATGTTTAAAGATAATGGAGCTCTTGGGCTGAAATTTAATAAAAGAAATTACAACCTAAAAAATTCATTCTTCAGGCCATAAGATCACTGTCTCTGAAGAAATATAAAGAAAGGTAAGAACAGACTAGAATTCTAGAAAACACTGATATTTAAGGAAAAAATTAAAGACAAAAAAACTGCAAAGTAAGAAATTCAATAGTGTTTGTTACATGATGGTAAACAATGGAGAAGAAGGTGGTGAGGTGAGAGGTGACCAGTATGAACCACTCGGAGGGACTAAATATCCAGTACTGATAGGTGGAACCTGTGGAAATTTCGGACTGTGGACAGCTGAAGGGGTAACTGACTGACTGATGGAAAGCTGAGCAGTCATGTAGACAGCAGGATGGGAAAGCAGCCCCTCAGCTGACACGGGCTGGCAGAATGGCCTCAGTCCAGGGAAGATGCAGCAGAGGCCAGTGGCTACAGCAGAGACTACACAGGGAAAACATGGGACCCATGGACAGATAAGCAGGTGACTCAGGATGTCCTTGAGAGTTAAAAATCCCAAAAGGAAAAGTGGCCAAGGCCAGGGAATAAGAATACTTAATTTAAAATTGTGGCCAGGTATGGTTGTACATGCCTTTAATTATAGCACACGGTAGGCAGAGGCAGGCAGATCTCTGTGAGCTCAAGGCCAGCCTGGTCTACATAGCGAGTTCCAGGACTATACAGAGAGACCCTGTCTCAAAAAACAAAACAAAATAAAAAATAATAATAATAAAATTATGTGTGTGCATGCATGTATGTATGATGTATGTGTGAACACATCCACGCAGAGGTCAGTGATCACCTTTGGTGTTGGTTCCTCACCTTCTACCATTTGAGGCAAGGTCTTTTTTGTTGTTGCTCCGGTGCTGTGTTCACTTAGCAAGCTGGCCGGCAAGCTCCCAGGGAAAGGAGTGCTGAGCTGCTGGACTCAGGATTACATGGGGCCAGGGGATTCAAACTCAGGTTCACACATGGCATTGTGGGCACTTTACCACTGAACTATCTCCTTAGCTAAGACTTTTTAAAATAAAATAATGAGTAACTTTCTCTAGGACAACTATAGGATTAGTTTGGTAGGTGAAGTAGTACTAAAATGTCTCATCAAAGTTCAACTAGTTGGGTAGGATACTGAAAACCCAGAAATCTGAGAATCCCTTCAAAGTCCTGCAAAGTCCTCAATAAACAGGAAACAGTCAAGAAGGGGTCTGGAATGCTAGAGCTGTAACATGGGCTAGAGGCAGGCATCTTACAAGTTCACAGCAGGTGGATGAGATGCTGCAGGGATGAAGCCGGAGGAAATGAGCAAACAATTTCAACAGAGGCAGGCACTTCGACCATGGCGAGCTGAGCAAGAACCCAGACCCCAACGTAAA
Source organism: Peromyscus melanophrys (assembly GCA_902168415.1). Lineage (NCBI taxonomy): Eukaryota > Metazoa > Chordata > Mammalia > Rodentia > Cricetidae > Peromyscus > Peromyscus melanophrys. The sequence continues at coordinate 8,989 of CABHPR010098125.1, read as the reverse complement.
CATGCATACCAGGCCTGAAATCATGTCCCCACTGACTGCAACAATGCACTTCATCCACTGCGATTCGAGTCAGTCTCCCAGCTTCATAGGCTTTCTCTAGCCTTGACATGAACATCTTGCTTTTTGCAATTTTCTCTGGAGTCACATAAATCAGCTTTAACTGGGAGTTTTTATTCACCATTTCAGCATGAACCCATTTCACATGCTCCTATTAAAGACAAAACAGACACAATCATTGTAGAGTCAAGCTGGTGGACCACAACACTAAGTGAAAAACGGATGCTCGTTACTGAAAAGCAACAGCCTGGGGCTCTTCCTGAAGCAGATGCTGTCTCATTAAAACTGAAGCCACGTCCCTCTGTAAGCTTCATGGCAGCTGTGCAAACAGTAATCCAGTGACTCACTTATTCCAGATGGACAAAGATAAAAATCACAGTCATTTGGCAAAAAAATGAGGAGGAAACATGAATGTGAGAAGATTCTCCAATAAAGAATGTGTATAATTATAAATTGTTAATAGAACCCAAAATGTGAACCGAATACAGTAGCTGTGGCCATAATTGTAGGTTTTACAAGTTCACTCATTACATTTATAACTATATACCCATGAACAAAAATATTTCTTTTAATTATAGCCATTTTAACAAAGTTATCAAATACCTGTTTAAATACATAGACCCTTAGGGACACTCACCATCACACATTCTATAGTATAAACACTTCAGACAGAATGCTGTCAATGCTGCACTGAGCTGTCTTTTGTCTCTTCATTAGAGGTATGTACCGGGGCCAGCAAGATGGCTCAGCAGGCACAGGAGTCTGCCGCCAAACCTGAGAACCTGAGTTTGACCCTCAGGAAACACGGTAGAAGGAGAGAGTGACTCCTGCAAGTTGTCTTCTGACCTCCACATGTGCATGCATAGTGGTGGCACGCCCATGCCCTACTCCACTGACACACAAACAAGTGAAACAAGACAAAACCAGAGCTACACACTGAAAATTTCCCATTAAAACATGAGGCCTTGGATTTGTTCATATGAATAAATCAAGGCGTAAGGGTACAGATGAAGAATGACAACTTTACGGCAACTTATTTTTCTTTTTTTACTATTGACACTAATTTGTGTATTTTTAAAGAGTTTGAGAATAGAATTTACAAAAAACAGCTTGGAAGAGGTCTGTCCTTGCAGATAAGAGCAAGATGGTTCATCCCCACACACATACAGGTTCTTAGTAACTCATTTTCTGTATTAAACTAAAAGTTCTTTGCTATTTGTGTGTGTGTGTGTGTGTGTGTGTGTGTGTGTGTGTGTGTGTGTGTGCTGTATACATGTGGAGATGTTTACATGTAGACAATATCAGAAGTCACACTCTCTATTTTTTGAGACAGTCTCTCGCTGAACCTTGAGCTCCTCAATTAGGCTAGGCTAGTTGGCCAGCAAGCTCCAGGGATCCTCCTGTCTCCACCTTGCCAGCTCCAGGACTACACATGGGAGTCACTATGTCTAGTTTTATACGGTCCTGGAATTAAACCTAGGCTGCCCTCATACTGCAAGCGCCGTCCCCAATGAACCATCTCCCCAATCCCTCCTTGCTCTTTTATAGTACATACCACAAAACACGTTAGCAAATGCTTCCTATGAAGTGCTAGACAGGAGGAAGGCTGTCATGTGGGATGCGTATTCTCCATCACCACTCAACTCTAAGTTGCTGTAGGAGCAAACCAGTGCCTAAGGAATAAGCCTGCTAGTTCCAACACAAGTTTACTGATGGACAATGGACACAAAATCTCTGTGACTTCACATGTCATAAAACACTGCTGCTTTTCATGATTGTTTGGGTTTTTTTTCCCCTATAAGTATAAAGGGCATTTTTAATGAATGGGTTATACAAAAATAGACAGTGTCTATTGCAACTCCTGATGCAGGGTTTGTAACTTAGAGACACAGCTGAGACTTCCCAATCAGTTAAGAGTTTATATCTGAAAACCCAAACCATACTCACATACCTTAGAGCTAGAAGCATTCAACATAGTAGCTGAAATTCCCAACTGTTTTAAAACCATCAGTTGATCTTCCATAAGAGAGATGAGTGGGCAAATCACAAGTGTAAAACCTAAAAGAGAAAAAAAAAAAAAAAAACCTACTTTACACTTTACACTCCCACCACGATGGGCTGCACTACTTACTTTTTGTACCTTGTGGGCCCTACCTACTATTCAGGCAGTTACTGATGTAGATTTATCAGCATAACTATTTCTTAGCTTCATAAATGAGGAGATGGGAAAAAGAAATGACCAAACAAGATGAATAAAATATAAAGCCAAATAAAATATAAGGTAAGACACTGGGCTGGTGTGATAGCTCAGCAGTTAAGAGCAGAGTTTCAAACAGCACCAGGATCCAATTCCCAGCACACGGTGGTTCACAACCATCTGTAACTCCAGTTTTAGGAGATCCAATGCCTCTTCTGAGCTCAGAAGACTCTCACATGCATGTGGACACAGACACACACACACAGGCACACACACACACACACACACACACACACACACACACACAGAAAAACTAAAATAAGTATTTTTTTTAAGATAACAGAAATCTCTATCTTTCTTCAATGCCATAGAAACACAGATTTTACTATTTTGAATTTGTTACCCTCTTTAACAACCAATATAGAAAATCTCAATGAAATAACACTCACCAGGCCTAATATTAAACTGCTCTATCAGAGAAAAACTACCCCAAAACTGTCCTAAGGCACACAGTCTGTGCTGCTTCGAATGGCAGGCACATGTGGGCTTCACTCATCATCACATCAGATAATGTCGGCCTGGTGCAAACCAGTGAGCAGCGCAGTGACAGAACAAGCTCCCCCTGTAAGCTCCTCTGTGCTGCTCTGTGCACAACTTCACGTCTCTGCTCTTTGTTCCTCACAGTCATCTGGCAGTGCAGAGACAGAGTAGATATAGTCACTCACAGCAAGGCCTCTGCCCTGTCAGTCTGTCTGTCTGTCTGTCTGTCTGTCTGTCTCTCTCTCCACACACACACACACACACACACACACACACACACACACACACACACTGGCACTTTCTTCCTCATTAGGCACATGCACTCATTACACTTAAACACAGTCATGTCTCCTTTCATCTTTCAGAAATCCTCGACACCTGCAGTGGTCTGAATACTGATGTCCCCGGAAAGCCTTGTTGGAACCTAATACACACAGCCTTTGGGGAAGAGAGTAAGTCAGGAAGGCTGAGGCCTAGGATCAATGTCCTGATAAACAAGGATGAAGGACTGGCCCTATCATGTGAGGATGCAGAAAGAAAGGACCACATCTGAGAGACAGGTCCATTCTAGACATCAAATGTGCTGCCACCTTGATCTTGGCCTCCATAACTGTGAACAATAAACTTCAATTATTTATAAATTATCCAGTCTATGATAGTTTGTTATAGCACATCAGACAGACTAATACCTCTCTCTGCTTTCCCAGTAGCCATTCTTTTCCAGAGTACCCCACTGTCAGAAGCTTGGCTTCCCAGTCATTCAGCCTCACTCACACTTGCTGTCTAGGCCCCTGCCTGATTTCCTAGCCAAAGTCAAAGACTAGTCCTCGCCTTTAATCTGTAACTTTCAGGTACTGCTTTTACGTGACCTTCTGCAGGCAGACATCACCAGACATCACCACAACTCACTCCTCCAACCTGTCCTATCCCTAGGCTAATCACAGCACATTCTCCTGATCACCCTCCAGTACCTGGCTTCTCCTCAGCTTTCTGCAAGTTCCTCTTTCTCTCGGGTTTGGGATGTTACTTGGAGCCCTCCTCTCTCCTTATGCCACTTGAAAGGACCCACTTCACTTCAGTGGCTCCAGAGACATCTGCATACGGCAGCCTAGCTCATCTGGCCCGGAGCTATCTCACACCATGCTTCCTCCCACTCCAGCCCACCTGCATGCCTGTAAACATCGTGAAGTCCACGTGCCCAACAATGACTTCACCATTTCTCTCGACCCTCAAATAAGTTTTTTCCAGTGTGACCCTTTTTACTAGATAATTGCTGAGTAGACAAATGAAACAAAAATGGTCTAATGAGACATTATTTCTAGTCACTTCAACTTCAGCCACTCGGTTGTACACACCATCTGAGCACAGTGCTGGCAGCTGGTAGCACAAGCTCTTCCCACCTCCTGTGGGCATGACGAGAAAGATGTCCTTTTTAGCCATGGTGACATTGACGGTTTCTAGCTGCAGGGGTCTGAACTTCTGCAGTTTAAAAACATTTTGCAGCACATCTTTAACCTTTCCAGACCACAGGAAATCTAGAAAGAGAAAAATAGGCTGAACAGAATAGAATGATCACAACTATAAATGAGATATGAATGTAAACGGCCACCTTTTCCATAAAGCTACCAGAATATATACAAATCACACAAATATACATAAAATGTTTAACATTTATGAACTATCAAATGTTTATAATAATTTTGTGATTAATACAGCTAGGTAGTCAAAACAAAAGCATACTGACTATTATATGGTTATTACATCAAAAATGAATTAAACACTTGCTAGTAACTGAAGTTAGCCCACATGAAGGAGAGTAGTCCCAATGAGGCATGTGAAAGGCCATCTGAATGGTGATTAGGGAGTCCACTGTACCCTGAACCCCAAGCACGAATGAACCTAACGAAACTCTGAAATTTGTGTCAACATTTAGAGACCAGTACCAGAAATAATCTACACACACACACACAAACTGTAATTCCTAAAAGTACCTCATTAAAATTAGTAATAAATATTTTGTACATTTTTAATTGTTTACATTATATATATGTAAACATATATATATACATATATATATGCCTGCATATATCTGTGTACCATGTGAGTGTCTGAGCTTTCAGAGACCAGAAGGTGTTAGATACCCTGGGACTGGAGTTACAGATGGTTTTGAGCCACCATGTAGGCACTGGGAATCAAACCCAGCAATCAGTGCTCTTAACCACTGAGCCATCTCCCTAGCCCTTCATTCACGATTTTAAATTAATAATGTCTGTTCTGGGCTGGGTGTGGTGGCACATGCACTTAATCCCAGCACTCGGGAGGCAGAGGCAGGCGGATCTCTGTGAGTTCAAGGCCAGTTTTGTCTACAGAGTGAGTTCCAGGACAGCCACAGCTATGTAGACTCCCTCAAAAAGGGGGGGGGGGGCGCGGATTTCACTATGGCAAGGGTTTGGCTAACTTTTTCTATTTGTATTGGTTAATGCTTAAAAATTGAGCTGATACCCTCTTCACTTTTTACACACTGACAATTGCTACTAAAACCATATGCAGAGAAAACCCCAATTTATATCCCAGGACCTGGATAAAGAATGGTTTGCCTGAATGCTCCCCATGCCCCACAAGAGCCAGCTTTATCCTGGTACAGACTGATCCACAGGGAGTGATCTGATTCTAGATTAAAGCAATCAGAAAGCACAGGACTAGCAGACCTTCTTTATTCCATGCAGCTGGTGAGGAGTCACAGTCACTACTCGCTGCGGCGGCGTCAGAGCCCTCTAAGCACTGCTTAATCTTCTTCGTCAGGACTGACTTTTTCTGAAGGAGCTCTTGCTGCCTCTCTGTAAGTTCTTGAATCTGGATGTCAATTGCATGGAGCTCATTGGTTACGGATTCCAGTTCCTCTGTTAGCGCTGGGGGGAGGGGGGACACGACAGACAAGAGAGAATGAACAGTGTGAGCTTCCCTACTGGTTTCTGGAAATTCCTGTATAAATTCCAAGCCTAAAAGTAGAAGGGCAGAGGGCTAAGAACATGTTCTAAAGTCACAGAGACCTGGGTTAGTCTCTTTCCCTGCTAAGTAATCCCAGCAAAACCCTAGCCAACACCTCACTTTCCCTCCACTGAATGCTCATAATGTCCAATTATTAAGACCACAGTACTGCTAGGAAGAGTTAAGAGGGTCAACACGCAAAAAGTTCTCGACAGGGACCTGGTCAGAAGCTAAACATGTAATAAATGGCAGCTGCCATTCTTATTATGTGACACAGAACTGGTTTAGCAGTCTCCTAAATCTCTCCAAGCAAGCCACCTGGTGACTGAGCCATTACTTCACGAAAGTCTTCATGTTTCAGCTGATGCAGTGGCGTGATAACAACCTGCCAATCATAAACAAGCAAGGAATATGTGAAATGAAAACCAGTGCTGTGGTCACCTGCTCTACAATACCATGGCGACAAACTCACCAACTGTCTCTGTGTGAAGTTCCACTATCAAAGGCAAGTAATGACCCAAGGATCGAAGTCATGGTGAAACTCTTGTTGATTCCACATCAATGGAAGCAAGGGAAATTTTAAAGCTAATGGTATCATATCACATCTGCCCAAACAATCAGTATAGTTTAATGCCTCTTCCTGGGATGAAATCTTGTGATCCTGATCTAAAAGGAAGAAATGAAGCAGCCATCAGGCCCACACCTGGATGGCAGGCATAGGTCAGGTGCTCCTGCATCTCATTCATGTCAGGGATCTGCTGGTGACCCTTGTTGCCATGGATCAGAAGTCAACTCCTGTGGTACCTGCTGAACCTTTGTGGAACAGCAATTGCCCTGCAACTTCTCTGTGTTCCTGGAAATTTGGGGAAGGTTTGTTTGCAACTTTGTGCAGATGAGGTTTCAGCTCTTCAGCAGGACACAGCATCCTAGACATGATGGCACACTGATGCAAGTCCTAATGAGCCCCAGATGAGTCCCGCACTGTCCTAAGATCCAGTTTATCCAACAAGATGCAGCCAACCATGCAGGTTAAAATGACCCTTACCTTCCCATACTTCATACCCATCTCCCTTCCTCACTGCAGGCACAGCTAACCAGGACCCGCTGCCCACCGAACTACAGCTAACCAGGGC
>CABHPR010098122.1:0-18206 GCA_902168415.1 Peromyscus melanophrys | reverse complement strand
CTGAAAACAGGTTCAACCTTATTCTCACCCAGTCTTGTTTTTGGTCTCTGTATTCTTTTTGATCTGAATGATTTCCTTGAGAGAGTATACTGTGCTTATTATAATCTGCTCGTGGTCTATGCTGCTCCATTGGTAACATGCCTGTTCATTCCTCATATGCCAGGTAGAACAGATATGCCCCTCTTGGTTTTTGTAATGTTTTCATATGTCTTCACTCTCATTAGCCATTAGTGTTGTCCTGAAATTGTTGGGCATCCTGTCTTTCACCCCCAATGACACTAATTAGATGAGAGTGGATGATATATCTTTTAATTAGTTTGTTTCCAGAGCCTGGTACAATAACCAGCACTTAAGTGCCTGATAATATTTGAATGCCAATAAAACATGAATGACTCCAAAGATCTGAGTCCTGAAGACTGAATAAAAAGGGTACGCCATCTGATATCGCCATTGTTCTAGTCTTGTTCATGTGGCTCTTTCTAGGAGAGAAGGCTTCACAGCCAACACCCTTGTGTTCTGACTCTTACAATCTTTCATCCCTTCTTTGATGATGTTCCTTGAGCCACAGGAGTTGTGATGGAGATGTAGCCATTGGGGCTGGGCTTTGTAATCTCCTGATCTCTGCACTGTGTCCAGTTGTAGTTTTCTGTGATGGTTTCCATTTCCTGTAAGTAGAAATGGACCTGATGCGGGGCTAGTAGCTACACTTATCTGTGGATATAAGGATAAGATTTAGAAAATGTAGTAAAGACTTACACTGGTCTAGGAAAATGGTAGTGGTAAATTCTTTTCTAAAGGTGCATGACCTCAGTAGCCCCAGAAAGCTGACTAGGTAATATGGAAAGGTGAAATTTTCATGGGGTTCTACCCCTCGACAAAGAACTACAGGCAACTAATGACTGCTGAGAGGAGAATTAGCCTCTCCCTGGGGTGAGCCTTTATTGGTTGCCCAATGCAGAGTGGTCACCATGAAACCATATACCCACAAACAACAAAAATGGACTCCGTGGGTTGTATTTACATGTTTTTGTGCATACACATGTATACACACATATGTGTATGCACTCACACATATGCAATGATAATAAAGAAAAACAGACTACCGAGCTATAGGAGGGATTTAAGGGAGAGTAGCTGGGAGTGCTGAAGGATAGAAAGAGAGTGGAAAGTTATACAACTCAATTTTAATTAAAACCATATTTAAACATTTTTTTATTTAAAAATATATTTACTGTCTTCTAAAGCGTTGCTTGAAAAGAGAAGAAAAGATTAGGCAGTAATATGTGCTGCTGACTCTAAATGAACTCTTTCCTGTGTACTAAAGTACAAGGATTTTACTCTATTACAAGCAACTTCAGGAGTTTGTCTACAACTACCTGTAATGGTTTCAGCTGCACGAAAGATAAAAGAAGCCAGCAATTCCGATGTCAGCAGACTTTGGAAGAAGCACAAGTATGCTGCGCTGAGACTCAAAACATCATGTGGGAGTGTTTGTCCCAAATTTCCAACAAGCTTTGTTGCTCCTTAAGTCACATTTGGTCTTAAAACATCAAAAGTGATACCTTCATTCATACAGGATTTCAAAGTTTCTAAGTAGTTTTCCCACTGTGCTTTATTCTGGACTCAGATCATCAGAATGAGGTAGCCCAGACACAAATGGGTCTGTTTATGCCTACAGCTTATTCTCTAAAGAGACTGTGCAACTCACCGGAGCCTGGCAGTTGCCACGTGGTAGAGAGAAAGCCGGAATGTAGCAAGATGTCTGCTAACTCGTATTCGCTATTTCCTTGTTCTCCCCCACTTGTACGCATACAACATGCGAACTGTGGGAGGCTCGTCACTCCCAGAGGCCAGTTTGCACAGTCACTTCTTGTGACTCCAAAGTCTACAGTGACTAGGAGGCCCATGGATACTGGAGGAGTCCCCCAGTTTCCCAAGTGCTTTTCCACAGTAGCTGTTCTGAATTCCCCAGCTGAAGTTAGAACTGTCAGTTCAAGCTACTGGCACTGGATAATCCTTTGGCTTAAGGAATGATTGTTACTCTGTTAGTGTCCGAGCTTATAGTTTGGTGGTCTTATGGTTCTACCTTGCACTAGTTAAAGCAAAAAAACCCCTAAACTTTTATTTTTAACTTTTCAAAGGTAGCTAGAATATTTAGTGTACAATTCATAGGATCCTCTCAGCCCTTATTTCTCTACTCCAGGGTCCATTCAAGAGCAGCTGTGTGTTGCTTGGATTTCACAGAGGTCTTAAAAGACAGTAGAAAGTGAAAATTTCCAGGCAGAATATGCAATGGTCAGTTTGAGAAGAGCCTCAACATCTCTTTTGTTTTCTGTCACTAGTTGGGGAAGATATTCCAGTGTGCAACCACTGGGAACTCAAAGGCATCGCTGCCCACGTAACAAACACTGTGGTTAAAAGGTTACAAACATGGACTCATCTAATCCTTACCAAGTGGCACACGAAGAACTCAGAGAGGTACTATCTCATCCTCCTCATTTTAGAAATGAGGAAACCGAGGGGGCTAAATGATAAGTCATGTGACTGGGTGGACGAGATTAGAAAGGGACAAACCAGGAACTCAGATGCAGACAAAATGGATCCAGAGCCAAGCTCCAGTCTCTGGTGCCTAAATACAGCATCAGCTTTTATGTGACCCATACAGGGAAACAGAAAATAAATCATTGGCGAATAGGTATCAGAATCAGTGGAAGAATAAATCTAAATAAAAAGAGAGCTCTAGAACCTTTGGAGAAAATGTGGTGTCTGCTTATATGGCATTGAATCTCCATGGAAACTGACAACTGTGAGAAACTAATGAAGATGTATCTGATTCTAGATAGACGGGTGAAAAAGGACCATGGCACGAGGTGACTACCTTATATATACTGACTGAGTAATATCTCTGTGGCATTTGGACTTTGTCAAAATATAGACTAGCATGTGATGTTGACAGGACTTTGCTCTGCAATGGTCTTATTAGCAATACAGCTTCTTTGTGCTGTCCTTAATATCACTCAGTGTCAGGTACCGGAGAAAGCAGAGACTTCAGAGTTCAGTGTGGTGTCTCTCGCCTATAATCCCTACACACGGGAAGCTGAGGCAAGAGGATTATCTTGAGTTTGAGGGCTACACAGTAGTTTTCAGAGCAGCCCAGGTTACAGTGTGAGATCTTATCTCACAGAGACAAAGCAAAACTGACTTAAATTCAGGATGCTGTTTCATATCAGGTCACAGACGAAGGCTGAGTAGAAACAGCAGGACAGACAGAGCCACAGGCAATTTAGGGCATGTGGTCGGGCATGTGGCCAGGCAAGCGGCCAAGGCACTTTGACTCATGCCTGAAAGTCAGCGCTTTGGAGTCAAGTCTAGATTCTTCTTTTCCTTCTGTTTAGATGCACGGCCTTGTCCATATGTTTAACCAGAATGTCCAGTGGCTAAGAGTTACATTCTGTGTCTGCCTTGCTTACGTTTAAGCTTTGATTTTCTACTTTCGCTACGTGACAACAGGAACGTTTAATCATTGAATGTCTCAGCTGTGAGTTTGGCAATTACAGTAGAACCTTTCTCTTAGGGTGTGTGCGAGGGTCAAGGGAGTTGATATATGAAAAACATTAGCATAGTAATTGTGGCGAGCAGCACAGGCGCTTATTACTCTCATTATTAACCATCTTGGCCATGCTCCTGTTCCTTCTCTATAAAATGAAAGTCATAACACTCACCTCAGAGGGTTGCAGAAAAGAATAAATGGGGAAAGCCGTTAGCTCCTGAGTGGTAATCCTGAGTATTATCAGGTACACACAGAGAAAACTAAGATAATTTAGCATGGTGGCAGAACTTCTTTGGAATGCACCAAGAAGATGTTGTCCATTTATCACAGATATCCAAAGGCCAGCATCCGACAGTAATACTACCCCAATTCTCATATGTTGCACAAAATGTCAGAAAATTAAAGAGCATGCAGTAGGAGGAAATGCAAAGTTCTGAATTCCATCTGGGCTTTGTGTGAACACAGCACCATGGCCCAGAGAGCCAAGGAGATTTGCATGATGTTACGGACCCAGCTTGCAATGTGGAGTACCCTTGCACTCCATCCCTTGTCTTCCCAGTCTTCCATGTATTCCATGATTCCATGCTAAAACTGCTGCTTCCATAATCTCGGGCACTCCTGCCTCCTCTATGGCTGATTTACACTTCAGAGAGGATCCCAAACCTTAACTTCAGTGCAGAATCAGTGTCTCTTGAGAGAGAGCCCTGCTGCCACTTGCTGAGAACCAGTACTTATGAAGACACTAGGCTGTCAAGGGAGAAGTTGGGTCATGGTCACAGATAATGATGCCACCATTTAATATACCTTTAATAGTTCTGGGGATTGAGTCAAGGGCCTCATCCATGCTACGCAAGCACTCTATCAACAGAGGTACTCCCCCAGCCTTAATATAATACTTTTAATGTCCATTTTCTCCCATGATGCTTTATTTTTGTAACCTTTCTTCAGGATTCTTTCCTTATTTTTTATCTTCTTCACATATCATCTACACAATATTGAATTCATACTGGTTCTTAATTTAACTTTTGCTGAATCTGGATGATTGATTTGTCCTAAGTCTGGCAACTCATTTCGATGCCTGATTCATTTTGCAAGCCCTTCCCTGAGCCCTACCCTTCCCATTTTACCAGTGGCTTGGGACTTTGGCTTGAAGAATCTTTAAGGCAGCTAGTCAAATGAGGTGAACTCCACTTCCAGCACACCCTTCTTCTCTCTTTCCCTCACCACACCCCACATGTACACTGCTTGTCTACCCTTGAATACATTCTGTTTTTCTATCACAGGACTTAGTTACAACAACAAATTTTAAGTCTTCTCAGTACAATGACACTGGAAGTTGACAATCAGAAACAAAATATTCAAAAAACTGGTAAAGAGAAAGTGAAAAACAAAATTGAGAAGTCAAAGCATTAATATAGCGATTTAATTTCCTCAATTGGCATTCTTCTCCTCCATCCTGCACGTAATTATTAAATTGTTTTATTAATTCCTAGAAGTGCTTTCTAAAATGCTTTTATTTATTCTTTGAGAAATTCATAAAAGTCTACAATATATACAAAATACATACAATCATTTCTATCTCCATTTCCCCCTCCAATGCCTCTCAGACATCCCTAACATTTTCCATTCTCTCCTGCCAAATATATAATATATATTCCTCTGATATGTATTCATCTGTATGCAATTGGCACTGCTGTTATCCACATGGGCATGGGGCTATCCACTAGAACATGGTCACTCTCCCAGTGGCCACAATCTCAACCCAAAATGAGTATCCCTCCCCTTGCCACCATCAATTGCCAATTGCTTCTTGGCTAGGTAGGGGGAGGGCTTCCTGAGCCCCTCTCTGCCTCATGCTGAAATTTTGAGAGATTTGATTTTGTGCAGGTTATACACTAATAACCACAGCTGCTGTGGGTTCATGAGTGCCACAACCATTCATTGCCTAGAAGACAGCATTTCAGGGCATTCCCCCGAAGCCTTTGGCTCTTACACTCTTTCCTCCCCATCTTCAGCTTCTGCCGCAGGATGGAATTCATGCCTGGCACTGTTGACTTAGTAAAAAGCCCTTGGCTTGGGAGATCATAGGCCATTTGGGGGAAACCAACAATAGTTATTTTGCTCTGCTATGTTGTCAAACTGCTTTCTATATATTTATGTTTATGCCTATAGATCGAGACTGCTCTCAATCTTGGCCAGAGAACCTTCCTTTTTTGCAGTGGGCAATGGTTAATGAAGAGGCTCGTAACTGATCAGAATGTCGAATATATGTGACTAAGTGTACATCCCCAAATGGACATTTATGTTAACACCACCTACTAGACTAAAGGAACATTTTTACATTCCAACATCCCTGATATAAAGATGCATCTCAAAAATTAAAACCAATGTCCTTTGCAATTATAATAGGCATGTTTTGGCCTTTCAAAGAAACAGAAAATATTGGATCATTTTATAATTAGTGTCTTTAATGCAATGAAATACTAATATTAAACAGTAATATTAGGGAGTATTGTGGAATAGTATTTTTCACAAAATAACATATATATATATATATGCTTTAAATCTTCACAAAACCAAAAGTGGGTTCACATAGTCTCTCTCTCTCTCTTCAGTTTTCAGATGCAAAGAAAATGAACTGGGGAGGTACCTCAGTCTATAAAATGCGTGCTACACAAGCATACAAATCTAAATTTGGACCCCCAGCACCCAAGTAAAAGCCAGACAGGGCAGTGTGCTCCTGTGATTCCAGTGCTGAAGGGGCAGAGACAGGTAGATCCCTGGGGGCTGGCAGGCCAGCAAATCTAGCTCAGATAACTCCAGATTCAGTGAGCATGCTGCCTCAAAATATAAAGTGGAGCTGAGTCAAGGAAGACTCCAGGTGTTAACCTCTGGTCTCTACATACTTGTGCACACATTATGTCCATGAAGGCCTCACACAAGTGCATGTGCACACACATGTGTACATACAGAGAAAGAAAAAGTGCCAAGGGGATTAACGTTGACAGTTAAATATATTGTCTGACGTTCTACTCTAGTAAGTAACGAGGTGGGGAAGAGACTGACTGCTTCCAAGGCTGTACTCTACCTTCTACTAATGCAGCTTTGTTTTTCTCTACATGTCTTCAGACCCTTTCCTGGTAGGCTCCTCCTGGTTTGTGATGTAGACTACTTCCTCATCTTCTGCTAAGTCACTGGACCATCCATCCTCATTCTCACTACTACCTGTGTATCCAGATGTTTTATCAGAGGTTCTTTATTAGAATTAAGATAAATGCAGTAGTTAAGAAGCAATCTCTGCAATCAGAAATGAATTGAGTTCAAATACTGCCTTAGCCTTTAACCAGCCCTGTCCTGTTAGATAAATTACCTAACTGATTTCCCTTCTTTTAAACCATAGATTATTTTCCCCCTCAAAAATCTTACTTCATGGGATGATCATGAGAATAATCCAGATGACTTACTTATAAAGTATTTAGAGTAATATTCTAATATAGGATTTCCAACTATATTACCCAGGCTTCTCTAGAGAAACAGGCCCAATAGAATGAATATCTAATAAAAGGGGAATTATCAGATTGGCTTACAACGTATGATCTGGGGAGTCTTGCAATGGCTGCCTCCACGACGGAGAGCCTGAGAACTGGGTAGTCAGTCCACAAGGCTGGATGCCCAGCAGTCCCAATCTGGCACTGGAGGCCTGGAAGGTTTCTGGAGAGCCACTGGTTTTATTGGAAGATGAAGAAAGCTGGGCTCTGATGTTGATGAAAGATAGCAGCAGCTGAGCAAAGGTAGTGGATGCACTCACCAGGAAGGGGCAAAGGCAAGCGGTCAAAGGCAACAGCTTTTGCTGCAGCCCTCCTCACATATGGGCAACCACTGGAAGGTACCACCCACCTAGGGGAGAGCCATCCCCTCTCAGTTAATCTTTTCCAAAGAACGCCCTTACAGACCCACCCAGAGGTGATTTTTATATCCAGTCAAGATGACAACCAAGATTAATCATCCCACCAACAATGTCGATTTATGGAATGATAAAATTCATAAATTATATCTAATTATAAATTTTATTAATTATAAATTTCACAAGTATATTATAAATTTGAAATAAGATTCAAGTAAAAGGGATTGATATGAAGTAAAAATATAAAGAAAGTAATCAGAAAACTTGTCACTTTTTAACTTATTCATGCATCAATAAAATTTGTGTTTGGGTTGTGTTTTGTGAAGAGCGATACAGGAACAGCATCTGAGTTGTGTAGATCTAACCAACCATCTTATTAAATAAGAAACACAGAGCCAATTCAGAGAAGAAAGCCAAGAGGTCAGAGCGATAGCTAAGAGCTGAGATTAAAAACCTTACCCTGCCTGCCGCTGCTGTCCTACCTTTCCGCAAGAGACCTCTCCAAAAGAGACCTACTTCCTGTCTGTTTGTCTTTATATAGACTTCCTGTTCTGCCTTCTCACTGGTTGTAAACCCAACCACATGACTGCCTCGTCACTGCCTATCTTTACAGACCTCCAGGTCTTCTATGTTGGTATTGAGATTAAAGGCGTGTGTCTCCAATGCTGGCTGTATCCTTGAACACACAGAGATCCACCTAGTTCTGCCTACCAAGTGCTGGGATTAAAGGCATGCACCACCACTGCCCTGGCTTTCGCTATGGCTTGCTAATAGCTCTGACCCCTAGGCAACTTTATTTATTAACATACAAATAAAATCACATTTCAGTACAAATAAAATACCACTATAGAGTTGCTCATGTCTGGTGGAGAGAAGGAAGGGGCCTTATGGATGACCTTTGTATGGTAGGGGCCTGGTACTGAGTCATCACATCGGAGAGGGGGATAAAGTAGCTTTTGTTTCTCCAAAAAAGTAGAGGCACACAGATACATCTCTCAGTTAACAAAGAAGAGGGAAAATACTCCCAGCTAAGATGGGTCTGAAGGGCTTCATTTGCCAAGTCTGTAAATGCCTACAATATGCTGTGTTAAAAAGACACAGAATGAAATGCTAGCTATGTTCTCAAGCTGCTGCTTCTAGCATTTATCTGTGGTTTAGATATGGATATTGATTCTGTGGAAACATCACGTTTGAGTTAGGTTGTTATCTTGGTAAAGTTGGATTCGGCTTATTCCAGGCAAGCTGGATCTAAAGCAGTTGCTGCATTGTTCATTCTGGAAATAAGTACAGAATCCCTTCTTTTCCATATTACTACTTTTAAATATGTGAGTGTGAATTGGATTCAAATGAGAACGGAAAAAAAATGAGTATTTTGGTAAAGACCCAAATAAAACCATTGTAATTACAGTTCAGGTGACTAACTGCTGTGTCCTCCACAGGTGATTTAACTAAAGAGAACTCATACTAACTGGTAACAGAGAAAGACATATGCCTATGCTGTACAAGAAAAAGCAGATTTACCTTCGGAGATTTAAACACTCATTAATTATGTGAGAAGGGGCCAGATGGAATAATTATCCTATCAAATCCCGTGATTATGAATAATATCTTCTCATTTTCAGCTATACAGCTTCATATACTGATAGATTTTTTCCCCCACTAGAAAAACCAATGGGAATGCTAAAACATATTTAAAATTAGAATGTGGTACCAAAACCCCATTTCCCTTTTCTTCTTTCGTCCACCAGATGTCCCTCTTCTCAAACCTGGTGATGTGTTAAATACACAAATGAGTGCCATGCTGTTCTCCTGGGGGGAAAAAACAAACCAGGTAGATTTGAAAAAATTCCCATCAATCCCAACTTTTATTTTGGCAACAGATAAAACCTTGACAGCTACATCCAAGTGTCCCCCAGACTTGGGGTAGGGCTACCTTGCTCACTGTGTGGTTGATTGGCTTGTTAGGTCACCGGGCAAGTCTCCTCCAAGGCAGTGGGTATATTTCTGGTCAGCTTGAATACTGGAAAACTGTCACTTTACAGAAATGTATCCCTTACACTTGTTACACCATTTGAAATTTCTCCCTCTGAAGAGTATGTAACGAACACCCAATACATTTGTTTCAAATGATGGCCAGTTATTCAGTTCAGCAACTAGGAATTCCACCTGTGTGTGGTGGTATTTAAATCTAAACATGCCGCATTCCCAAAGTCCTATAAATTGAATTATTTGGCATAAGGAGTACATTTTCATATAAACACAAATTTTTAAATGGTGATTTGAGTTGTGAGCTAAATCAAACAATGTTTAATTGTATTTCATTGATTTATTTTAGTTTTTTTTTCAAGACAGGGTTTTCTCTGTGTAGTAGTCCTGGCTGTCCTGGAACTCACGTTGTAGACCAGGCTGGCCTCAGTCTCACAGAGATTTGCCTGCTTCTGCCTCCCAAGTGCTAGGATTAAAGGTGTGCCCCATCACTGCCTGGCTCAAACAATTCTTTAAATGATACTTTTTTATTCTTTTAAGGTTTCAGACATTTATACTATGTGTATTGATCATATCCATTCTCTCCTATCTTACCTCCCTCCAACTCTGTCTTGTGACTCCCCCCCCCCCCCCCCCCCCCAACTTCATGTCCCCTTTGTCGTTGTCATTATAATTAATAACCCCTGAGTCCAGTTAGTGCCGTTTACACACTCATGACCGTTCACTGGGACATGATGACCTATCAGCAGCCATGCCCCCAGATTTTGAAAATATCTCAGAATAAACAGCTCAGGAATAGTCTGCATTAAATACGTATTTGTGAAATAATTAATACTTCCTGATAAATTTTATTTAATTTTATTAATTTTATGTGGTTGAGTGGACATGACACAAAACACTTTAGAAAGTTCTTTGCCAAAATTCAAATCAGAATTTAAATGTCGGTCATGTTCTCTGCATCACTGTTTGGGAGTAGCAGTAAATAATCTGAATTATAAATATTTTCCTTTATTCAAATATTTTCAGAGTAGCCAAAGAGCATTCAAAGTGCAGTTCTATCTTTGCATGATCACATAAGCCTCTAATCTTACCATTACCACTTAATATCCATTAATCTGAATGAACAAAGATAAGCACATAAATTCCCAGAGGGAATAATACTAAGTGAATGAAATTTTGTCACAGAACTGGGTAATTATTGCAAATGGTGATTACTTAGCCTCAGCACAGCTATCTACATACAGAGTTATTGTATTTTATTTTTAGAGTTGGTGGTTGGTTTTGGCCTTAGTGAGTGAACATCTGAGCTTTGGGTTACTCTTGAAGTCATTACTCCAATTCCATAGAATATAAGTGGATAGGGACTTTTGAGTGTAAGAGGCGATGATTCTGCCCATGTGGAGTAGCATTCTCTCCAGAACCTCAGGGAGGGGAGATACAGATGAATGAGGGAATGTAAGGAAAGAAAGCTAGAATTTGGAAGCATTTGAGAGGTAGTATGGAAACCTAGTGCAGTGGAAACCTTCCTAAAATATATGAAGGCAATCCTAAGGAAGTGTCCAAATAATATGGAAGAGGGGAGCAGAGTCCCAACTGGCCACCTCTTGTCACCAAACTAAGCTTCTGGTACCAGGACTGAGTTACATCCAATTGAGTTGTTGGCCAAAGTGGTCCCATGGAAATCCCCAAACAAACCAGGCTGTTGCCAAGACAATAGGTTGTTCTCCACAAACTAACAGCAAGACCCCATTGCTTAAGACAGCACCCACATAACTCATTGAACATGGAGAGGTCAAGCTGGTGTCTATATAGAAATTTCACCCCTATGTTCCCGTGTCTTTGGTACAGGAAGGTACCCTGTAGGCTACCAATAGACCAACCCAGCCAAAAACCCTTTGATATACAATGCTGTCCTGCCTGCAAAATATGCCGGGGCAATGGTGGTACAAATACTATGGGAGTAACCAACCAATGTCTGATCTGACTTAAGGCCAATTCTTGAAATGGAGCCAATACCTGACACCCAGAGACTAAATAGCCCAGAGACCTGGGGTAAAATCAAATACTACTGATCTTTTTAAAAAAAAGTAGTATAAAATGACTCCTAATGATATTTTGCTATAGTCTATATCAGTGCCTTATCAGCCATCATCAGAGAAGCTCCTGTTGACTTTTAGAGAGAACAAGTGTTGAGCATTAGACCAAATGTCTTGATTATGGTTGTAATGTGAAGATAGTTTTAATGTGATGGTAACATATAATGATGAACAAATACTTTATGAGCAGGAGCTCCAACCTAGCCGGAGTGCCTAAGTCCATCATTTGAGTTGTGCTTAATTTCACAATGTCCCCACGATGTAGACACCATTATTGTGGTACAGCAAGATCTCTTGCCAAAACTTTTGCACTTAGCATCCATGTTCCCATGTCAAATACTAATTTCCAACATCCCTTAAAGCGGGAAAGAAAGCTTGTGCATCTGGTACATAGGGCCCCAAGAGTTTGAGAAAAATAATATAATCTCTGAGAATTAGCCTTCATATATTCCTTGCAGAACTTCAGTTACAGGGTTTCACACTGTACCAGCCACTGTGAGTGAGGTATCTGAACACGTCAGCAAAGATGCCATGCCAAGATTTCACGAAGTGTGATAGGATGGGATGTGGGGAGAGACACAAGTAATTTCAGTGCAGGGAGGAGTGCCAGGAGAAGCAGAGGGAACTGTGGAGAATTTGAGAAGAGGTAGATGCCAATTCGGTCCGTTTGAGCTGTGATAACCAAATGCACACGTGTTTTTCTGAGCTTCTGAGCAATTGGAGTCTGTTTCTCACATTCTTTAAAGACCATGGTGCCCATGAATAAGACGTCATTGGATTCAGTGTCAGGGGAGGGCTCATTGTCTGCCTGACTGAAATATGGCACCTTGTCTACATTCTCACCCTTGAGCCTCTTTTATAACGGTTCCCATCCCATGACCCGACCACCACCTCCCCGACATTGTTTTGAAGGATAGGGTCACAGCGTGTGAATTTTGAGAGATCACAAACATTCAGGTCACAACAACATCCACATGTACTTTTTTCTTTACAGCCTGGGTAGTCACATTTTAAGATAAACTAGGGAGGCCTCCTATGCCCAGCTACAATGGATGACAATGTTTGGTGCTCCAGACTTCAAGTCATCTGGTGAGACACCAGTCTATCCCAAAGATGCTCATAAACCATGCTTCTGTGGATGTTTCTAAAATGTTTGTTGCTGGTTTTCAATTATATATATATATATATATATATATATATATATATATATCTCACTATATTATATATAGTATTGTAATACAGATTGCCAAAAAGCCCTTTTCCGGTCATTATCTGCCATAGTTTGTCCTCATCTGGAAAAAAAAAAAAGGCAAGATTCTCCCTTCTTCTGCCTGACTGCTGTATCTTCCTGGAAAACAAGTGTTTTCAACGCTCACTTCCTTCATTTGCTAAACCACAGATAGCAGTATCCTCTAAGCTGTCAAATTAGTTCCCTACCTTGTTATTTAGATACTTGGAAAATTTGGAGATTATTGTGGTTTTTTTTTTGTTGTTGTTGTTGTTGCTTAGCCAAATTAAATCTACTGTATTTCATTACCCATTTATTTCCCATTCTTAATCTGCAGTTAAAATATCTTTAAATATCAAAAATTATTTTCTTCCCTTGTTTCCCTGATGCACTATGGTCCATGTTAACACTCTGAAACAACCAGTCACAGGCCTGAACTCAGGGTACTTCAGGGTTATAAGAAAACGAGGTCTTATGTGAGATTTCCCCCAAGGCCCCTGTGATGGTTTCAATAGCGATGCCCCCCCCCCCCACCATAGGCTCATGTGTTTGAATACTTGGTCCCCAGATGGTGGAATTGTTTGCAAAGGATGAGGAGGCATGGCCTTGTAAGAGGAGGTGTGTCAGTGTGGGCAGGCTTTGAGACCAAAGATTCTTTGAAATGTCTGATTTCAATAGCCCACACATATCTAGCTTCCTTTTAATGTTTTTAAAATAATTTTCTGAGAACTTCACACACCTTGTACTTACATAACTCCTACTACTTCCATGTCCTCCAGTCCAAACTCATGATCTTTAATTATTATGGTTGCATATATATACTACACACACACACACACACACACACACACACACACACACACACACACACACACACATGTATATACAACCTACTGAGTCCATTTAGTGTTGCTTATCTGTACATGTGTCCAGGGCTGACCATTTGGGATTGGACACCCTCTCATCAAAGAAGTTTCTTTTGGATAGATGGAGACTATCACAGAGATCCACAGCTGACCAAAATTCATGATCATAGACCATGGGACACTTAATCCCAACTAATACATTTGCAACCCAACCCCCACACCTAAAGCTCAAGGGAAATTTCAGAAGGGTGAACAGATGATAAGAGCCAGAGGCCCAGATCACCTGCAGCTAGATATCACCCCTGAAATCTCAACAATATGGCTGCCTGAGCAAGACTTGCATAACAGCAGCAGTTGACATGCCACTGTGGACAGGGGAGGTTCCACAAGGTCTCACCTAGAGATAAAGTACTGCAGGTGGTAAATGGCTACTCAGAAAGGGAGAAGTGACCTCCTCCGGGGACAAGCTCTCTTTTAATATGATATTTTAATTAATTATTTGAGAATTTCATACAATGTGTTTTGATCATATTCATCACACACACACACAAACTCAGCTCCTACCTCCTCCCAGATCCTGATAGGCCAATTATACTCCTTTTACATTTTTTTTCTACACATAAAATGTAGTCTATCTACTTTATTTGATAGTTTGTATTTCTCTGGTATTTCCACACCACATCTAGTTCAGTGCTGGGCCTTTACTACATATATACATTCTATTGGCCTTTTCTTTTCTATAAAGATTTGCCTGCTGGTAACTCTTTCCACAACAGTCAACTAAAATATATCCCAATTTTTAAAATGATGAAACGGAAAAACGAAAACCATCATCAAAATAAATCCAAATAACAATGTAAACTTCATATGGATGCAATGAAAACTCATCATCAGTTGGCCAATGCAATTCAATTATAGTAAGGTAAAAGAGAAAAGACACACTTTGGAGTTTTGCTTTAGTGACAAACATGTAATTGTAACTATTTTTTGTATATGGATGCATTTGGCTAGAGTCTGGTGTTTTCTTTTGTGTATAACCACACTCAAAATTTATCTTTAATCTCCACTTTTCATTTTTTAAAATGAAGTGAGAACACAACAGCCCAATATGAGTAAGGAATGTTTCTACAATTTTATAGTTTTTCTCATCTATTACAATAATTTGACAAGATTTAGGAGGCAGAATTTAAGTCTCAAACACTTTAAATCTTGCAATTGACTTAACACAGAAATAGCAATGATCTAGTTTTGAATGTTCCCATTAGTCATCCTACATAAAAGTTCTTAAATTACATCAATTATAGTAATAAAGATATTTAGCATAAACAGGTTTGGAAATATATCCCGCTTCCTTTTAGTAATGAGGCAAGTCCTTATTGCAGGATCACACAAACTGAAATTTTCCTTCACTGAACAAGCTTTGAGTTTTTTTGCATATGTGTTACAGAACATCTACAGTGTTCAATAAAGAGAAGGTAACTATAGAACTGTGTCAGGAGCTGTGCTCCTACTATGTTCATATTATCATATATCATATTATCATATATTATCTTATTATCATATCTTCACACTCATAAGAGTAGAGTTGCTTTACAAAGCAATTGAGCCATAATCACAGATCCCAAGATCAATATACTTAATACAAACATGACTGCCTGTGGTAGGGATAATGATGTACCCTAGAAGTATCTATGTTTTAATTCTTTGGAACCTGGGAAAGTGTTACCTGGAATTGAAAGGAAGAAATAAGGCTACAGATGAAGTACACATTCCTCATCAGCTGTCCCTGAGCTGAAGAGATCTTTCTGGGCTTCTGGACTTGGTGTTTTTATAGCATACCTTAAAAGTAGGAAAGGAAGAGTGGGGAGGAAGTTAGAATGATACAAATGAGGAATGATACCATAAAACAAGGAAAACAGAAGGTTGAGTAACTCAAGAAACAGATTCTCCCTCAAAATCTATAGAAAGGGACACAGTGGGTGATCCTATGATTTTAGATGAGCAAGAGACCCACTTCAAAATTCTGACACACAGAACTATGAGGTAAGTTGTGTTTATTAAGCTGCTAAGTTGTATAATTTGTTAAAGCAATAACAGAAACAAAATACAGAATTATTCTGGAAAGAGCATGTATGGATTCATGATTTTGGTGAGCTCTGTCTGATTCATTAGAATTAACTTAGTGTTTAAAATGTCTGTACCATAGTCACATGTATGATGAATAGTCAAGTCAACCAGATTGTACTAATACTTTGACAAAGTATAGGCTGTGGGTGTGGGGAAATATGCTGGCTATGGTTTAAATGTGTCCTCGAGGGTTTGTGTGTTGGAATTTAATCTCTGTTGTTATGTATTACAGGGGTGGAAATTTAATCGGACAGTGATGTCTAGAAGTGTAGTTTGGGAGGTTCAGATTAGCATTGGCTAAAATCATTTAGGGATGACTGACATGCATAGTTTTATAAAAAGAAAGAGAAAGGTTAGAGCAAACAGATAAGCATATGTGCTCCCTGACTTTTGCTGTGGTGATTCCTATAGTGTCTTGGGATCAATCATGAGAAAGACATATGCAGGGGGATGCTCAGCCTTAGAACTCTAGAACTGTGAGCCAGGACAAATATCTTTTCATCATAAAGTTAGCCAGATTTAGGTATTTCATTATAGTAACACAAAACAGGTTGATAGAATCTGCTTTCAGGAAAGGAATGCTCAACATATTGAAAGCATCATGTAGGTGAGTTTTCCCATCCTGGGAGCTGCTTCCAAATTACCACACAGAGGGTTATATTAATTATAATGCTTGGTCAATAGCTCAGGTGTATTGCTAATGAGCTCTTACAATTTAAGTTAACCCATATTCCTTATTTACACTCTACCATGAGGTGATATCTTTATTAGCATGGCAAATTCATCTCCTGCTCCCTCTGCTTCTGGCTGGTAACTCCTGCCTTCCCCCTTCTTTTTCCCATCGTCCTTAGTTTGGTCACCCTGCCTATACTTCCTGTCTGGCTACTGGCTAATTAGTGTTTTATTAAACCAAATCGAGTGATAAATCTTTACAGTGCACAAGAGGATTATTCCATATCAGCATTAACCATTGTTTCAGTTAGATAGGAGAAGCCATACTCTGTACTTGTCTGTCATATATAATCAAAAGGTGAGCTCAGAACTGCAGTACAGCCTGGGTCTATTGTATTTGTCAGAGGATCATTACCTCACTGAAGCTACTTGTTTGTTTAATTTTAAAACCAGGATAACTGAAACTGGCCACAAAATCATAATTCTCCTGCCTTAGCTTTCTAAGTGCTGAATTCACAGGTGTTCATTGCTGTATGCAGCTACTAACATTTCTTTTTGTTGTTGAGCTAGTCTATGGGTATTCTGATACTGCTGAAAGGAAGGGTGATTTGAAACCTAATGCTGATGTCTAATGGAATGTTTTATCCTCCTACCTCATTTCCCTAAACCAAATCTGACACAATTAGATGTAATAGTCTTTATATACCATAACTCGGCAAATAAAGCATGTGCTGCTATTATAGAAGAACATGTTGCAAGAGTCTGTTTGCAGGATTTCTTCTTCATATTTTCAGCAGTTTAATGTAGACGAATTTCTAAACAGTCTTATTAAATAAGAAACACAGAGCCGAAGAGATGAGAGTGAATAGCCAAGACCACCTTTAGCTTACCACTCTCTGCTGTCCTTCCCCTGAGAGAGAATTTCTTCCTGTCTGACTTGTGTTTTTATTGCCCTCCTGTTCTGCCTTCTCATTGGCTCTAAGCCCAGCCACATCACCTCATCACTGCCTGTCTATACAGACCTCCAGGTCTCTATGGTTGGTACTGGGATTACAGGCTCATGTCACCATGCTTGTCTGTGTCCTTGACCACACAGAGACTCTGCCTGTCATGTGATCAGATTAAGGGCATGTGCAATTCTATTGATGACTTCTATTTATGGCTCACTATGTGACCTCGTTATGTGACCTCTGATCTCCAGGCAAACTTTGTTTATGAACATACAAATAAAATCACATTTCAGCACAATTAAAATATCACCACGGTTTAACTCAACCGACTATAGCAATACAGTTGGGAAATCCAACCTTTTGACACCGCAACATGACATTGCCATCTACGTATGTGTTGGGCTGCATTCATGACTGCCTTGGGACACATGCAGTCCATGAGCCAAAGGTTGAATGCACTTGGCTTAAATTATCGATGGTGTGTTGGAAAACTTTATGACTTGTATGTAGAAAGACACAGGGAATAAAGAGGAACAATGGTGACTAAGTTGCGATATTAATTCAGTGGCTTTCCTTCATTTTCCTATAAAAAAGATGGCTGGATTGGCATACTATATAGGCAGGGTAGTTCTGACCCACTAGTTCATTCACTTTCTGATACCCATAATCCTTTTGAACATAACTCACATGGACATGAATGCGTGGTGAATCTATAGTCCAGACCATGGGTGATGTGATGTTTAATCTTGTGAAGTTCACAAAAATTAGAATCACTGTGGAAACATTGTCTTTTAGTGATTATTAGCTTTGGAGAAAGTGATGAGGCT
>CABHPR010098121.1:0-10061 GCA_902168415.1 Peromyscus melanophrys | reverse complement strand
TTATTATCAGAATCCTCTTAAGTTTCTAGATGCTGAGTATCAGGAGTAAATAAGAAAACATTCTTTTCCTCTCAATATGAAAAATCAAAGTGAAATTGCTTTTATTTCCCAGTTTTTGAAACTCTTCAGGTACAAGTATATGGCAATGAAATTAACAATAAGTAATATACAAAAGGCACTTATTAATAGATAACAATATTTACTGAAAATCTGCCTAATTTTCAGAATTCTCTATTGTATCTCCATAGAACAAAAACTTCTGTCCTTCTGTCGTTAAAGTTCAGGATGCTGTAGCCTATCCAAGGTGCACTTTGACTTCTTTAGCAACAGAACCCTGGTTATCTCTGGAGTAACAACATACCTGCTTTAGATTCCCTGTGTTCCTTACAGGTAAGTATGGCCATGTCTCTAAGTTCTGGCTAATGATAGAAACATTCTGGTAAGGTTGCTTACAAGGTAGGAACAACTGAAAGGTAACCGCTTTGGGCTCTTCCCTTTCTCTGAATACAGATGTAATATGTGAAGCTCCTGTAGACACGGCTGCTGGTAAGATCCCTGGAGTAGGGAAGTCACGCATGCTCTAAGACAGCCAAAGACAGAGACAGGTCTGATTATGAGGACCCTCTACCTGCAGCTTTTATGAAACTTCTATTTTTAAGTCACTGTTACTTTTCAGTTTTATTATTTCAGATTTCAAATTGATAATCATTTCTTTTGTCAAAATCATAAATTAGGCTCTAAAATAATAAGCATGTTCAGAGTTAGGAAATGTATAAACAGAGTTTTAAAGTCATCAGTTCAAGAAAGGAAAACATTTAGAAATTTAGCCTCTAACAATCAGTTAGGGCAATGAGGAAAACTCAAAAGGAAGATCACTTAGAGCACTGGTTCTCAACCTTCCCAATGCTATGACCCTTTAATACACTTCTTCATGCTGTGGTGACCCCCAACCACAACATTTCATTGCTACTTCATAACTGTAATTTTGCTACTGTTATGAATCGCAAGGAAAATATCTAATATGCAACCCCTATGAAAGGGTTGTTCAACCCCCAAAGGGTTCACAACCCACAGGTTAAGAATTGCTGACCTAGATGAACACTTATCAAAACTAAGAAAAAACTGCTTTCCATTAATAGAGATTATTCATTTTTTAAAAACTTTTTATTGATTCTTTGTGAACTTCATATCATGAACCCCAATCCCACTCATCTCCCCATCCCTCCATATCTGCCCTCCACCCTTACAACCTCCCCCGAAAAGAAAACAAAAAATAAAAATGATTTAAAAAAATAAGAAAATAAAAAATCTCGCCTTGGAAGCTAAGAGTGTGTCATGATGTGTCACCAAGTCTGCCCTTTTGTCCAAACAGCTTTACTTGTAAATGTTTTATTTTTTTTTTTTTTTTTATCTTTTCCCGAGACAGGGTTTCTCTGTGTAGCTTTGCCCCTTTCCTGGATCTCGCTCTGTAGACCAGGCTGGCCTCGAACTCACAGAGATCTGCCTGGCTCTGCCTCCCGAGTGCTGGGATTAAAGGCGTGCACCACCACCGCCCGGCTGTAAATGTTTATTGCAATGAGTCATTGGTCTGGTTTGAGGCCTCTGGCTTCTGCTACACTATCAATCCTGCATCCTCCCCAGGACTCCTCTCAGACATCCTGTTGTCCTGTGCCATGGAGACCCTACAGCTGTGGTTCTGCAGGCCTGGCCCCTGATGTGCTCCAGCAGGTCTTAGATGGGGTGGATGTTGGGGTGGGCCAACTCAAAGCCCTGGATCTGGGCCTGGGTAGCAGCTGTGTTAAGTCAGCCCACCTCCTCTCCTATGCCTACACCACTAGGGCCAGCTCTCCCACTTTGCCCAGGTGAGGGTGGCCAACTATCCTGCCTGTGGTAGCGGGCAAATGGCAGGATTGGCTCTCCCACCATCATGCTAACTGGGTCAGCTCTCCAGCACTGCCATGGCAAGGGATGGGGCCAGCTCTCTGGTACCCACACCACCAGGGCCACGCTCTACCGCAATGCCCAGGCGAGGTGCAGGGCCCATCTCCATAGTCCTGTACCCCAGACAATGGAGGTTTGGGGGGGAGGGGAGACAGCTCTCTGGCATCCACACCTCCAGGGCCTGATCTCCCATGCTGCCCATGCAGGGGGTCCATGCTGGCCAGCATGCCTTTGGGGACATCGAGATTACTCACTTTTAATAGTATTGGAAAATGAGTTTCTATGGAAAAGAACTTTAAAAATTAAAAGCATACTGCTTACTTAACATTGCTTAAAAAAACTTTAATGCATTCTTTAGTTACACACACACACACACACACACACACACACACACGGGGGGGGGGACGACAAACAGACAAAGACAGACAGACACAGCCTAGATAGATAAGGGCAGTTCTAATTCAACTCCTATAAATATGCAACTGGCCTCAAGCTGACAGCTCTAAAGATCACTGAATTTTTCCAGTCATCTGAAATGTATGTCTGTGGATGCTATACATAAACCCACGAACAAGCATCCCAGAATGATTCTGTTTTAGGAAAAGTTTGACATATACTTCTTCTTAACACTCAAAGTGATTACCTTTTTCCTCAAACTGGTAAGCATCAGCTGTCTATTACTACAAAGCCGTTTATATATTAACAATGGTTTGTTCACTGGTTATTTACTATTTCTGTCTGTCCCTGCTACCAAAAAGAAATGGCAAAACTTATTTCTAAAAAAACCTAAAAATGTCATATGAGTTCTAAATATTTCATTTATTCTCAAACATTTATAAATCACCTGTTACATGTCAAGCACAGTGGTTACTTATAAGTAATAAGCAATGTTCAAGAATTCTCAATGCATAAAGCTTTCAATTCAGAGGGAAGGTTTGCAAATCAGTAGCACTGCTGGTATATGACTAAACTCAACCCACAGATAAATGTATTGGTTCCCAAAGTATTTTAAAAAGTATTTAAAAAAAAAAAAAAGAGTAACCAAAAGGTCAGGAGAAATATACAACTGGAGTTAGAGAAGTCAAGAAAGGAGAGGGAGTAGTAAATAAAATCTATTTATGCTGAACAGGTTAGGTGGGAGAGGGAGCAGTGTCCCACTGTACTTGGTGATACTGAATTTGTAGAAACTTTGTTAAAAGGCATTTTAAAACCATTAGGTTGGAGTTTTAAAAAAAAAATGTGTAACAGAAAAATAGACCTGGGACTGGAGAGATGGCTCAGTGGGTAAGAGCACTGCTGCTCTTACAGGGGACCCAAGTTCAATTCCCAGTGCCCACATGGCAGTTTACAACTATCTGTAACTCCTGTTCTAGGGGATCCAACACCCTCATAAGATGTACGTGCAGGCAAAACACCAATACACAAAAATAAAAATAAACAAATTATTTAAAAAATAGATCTTTAACTTCTCTGTATATTGAAATATATTAAATAGAGTACCTGTTTTTAAAGTTACAGAGTGGGCCAACCAGTGGTGGTGCATGCCCTTGGTTCCAGCACCAGGGAGGCAGAGGCGGAGGCAGGTGGATCTCTGAGTGTGAGGCCAGCCTGATCTACAGAGCAAGTTCCAAGACAGCCAGGGCTACACAAAGAAATGCTGTCTCAAAAAACGAACAAATAAAAGTTACAAAGAACAAACTGAATATAAAAGGGCATATGAAGTACTCTGGTTTGGTCAGAGTTTAAGAAGGTAGTTTGACTTTTGTTTTTATCATAAAGCAGCAAACTCCAAGTCTATTTCATTACCATAAAGGTAATAGGCATTTATACTACTTTACCACTATATTTACCACAAAAAACTCAATATGCAATAATCTAAATTTGAAAATGCCTGCCATCTTAAAGTTTTTATGGCAATTTAATACTATATATAATTTATTTGGTTTAATAACTATCAAGTAACTTCCCTACAGCTTATTTCCCTTTCATAGGTAAATTTCTTATTTAGTAAAAATTAAGGAATATGTTGTCTATAACTTTATTATACTGGGAATCAGAATAAAAAATAAAATACTTGTAAAAACTTACTTGAAAAAATTCAAAGCATTGTTATTGTCACTCTAGAAGTTTCTACTTTTAAATCAAAAGCAGCAAGTGTGTACACATGTGTGATATGTGTATGTACATGCCCATATACACATATCAGGAAAGACACCAACTAAAAAGCCTACAGCAGGTCAGCAAGATGGCTCAGTGGGTAAAGAGATTTGCAACCAAGGCTAACAATCTGATTCCAATCCCTGGAAGCCACATGGGGAAAAACTAGAAGGGACTTCCAAAAGTGGTCCTCTGACCTCATGCACTATGGCACATGCATTTATTAAGTAAATAAATGCAAAAAAATTAAATGTATTTTTCACAAATATGGCCCTTATTCTCACCAGAAAGAGAAAGAAATTTAAACAGAAAGTGTATATGACCAGAGAATAAAAATCTTTCCAAAAGCCAGGATCCACCAAATATTTGCTTAAAGTCTATTTTCTATTATTAACACTAGAAACAGGAGAAAATTCCACTTTATATTTTAAATATAAGTCATCTATTCTTCTGCTTATTAACTTTTCTTCATTTACCTATTCCACCCAGTAATCTTTGGGAGAAATTACATAAAATATTCAGAGTAAGGAGAAATAAGGAAGTAAAGAGGAAGGAGGGTTAAGAGAAGGAAACAGGAAGGCTCCAGACTCAAACTATAAGTACATTCAAATCTTGACTAGACATATTTAAAAACATGTGATCTTTGGAAAGGCCCTTAATCCCTTTAAACTCATGGGTCTAGAGAATACCCCTATATTATAAAAGTGTAAGGATTAACATAGACACTAAAAAAAAAAAGTGTAAGGATTAAATGAAATCATTAGGATGACAAAGCTATCTATCGTACAAAACCATTATTAAACCTTTTCCTGTCTTCCCCCCTCCTCCATAGCTAACAGAAGGAAGGACACATGCCTGGCTCCCCTACTGAACACTTTTGGAAACAATGAATAGAAAAGAAGTAAGAACATCAGTTTCCATAACAAATGTGACAACTTGCAGTGCCTTCC
This sequence comes from Peromyscus melanophrys, assembly GCA_902168415.1. Taxonomy (NCBI): domain Eukaryota; kingdom Metazoa; phylum Chordata; class Mammalia; order Rodentia; family Cricetidae; genus Peromyscus; species Peromyscus melanophrys. Next base: position 5,013 of record CABHPR010098121.1, on the reverse strand, counting down.
CTCTGATGACCCACAATGGATTATGGGCAATCTCTATCAATTATGGAGCTGAAATAGTGAATTTAAAACTCTACCTATTACACACACACACACACACACACACACACACACACACACACACAGAGTTAAAATAAATGCTGGTATTAACCAGATCATCTAAACTACATCATGATGAGTATTTGATTACAAATAAATCATTCACAAAATTCCTTTTTGTTTTCTGATGACTATTTGAAAGCATTAACCAGCATCTAGGCTGACTCTCTTCCTAAAAACAACAAGTTTCTCACTTTATAAAATTAAATCTCTAAATTTCAAGAAGTTATCTAAGTTAATGGAGGTTAATAAATTATCCCCTAATATTATGTCCTGCATAACCCAAAAGTCACAGACATAGAGAACACATTCCTGTTAGCAAACCCAGAAAAATGGGAAGGGGCAATCTGTGTTTCAGAAAATGTGCATGGCAAATAGTGAAGACTGTGCGATCCTCCACAGAAAAACAACAGAGGGAGATGACAGAACTCACTTCATCAGCTCAAGCCCTAACTTCCTTAAAACCACAGCAACTGGAAGAAGAGAGACAGAGAGCAAATAGCTTCCTTTCTAGGAGCAGAAGAAAACAGCAACGATTCTAATTTAAGTCCCAGCAAGTGAATCTGTAAGTTCTCAGTGAGATAAGCACAAATCCCTTCTAGAAGATTCATTCTCCGGCTTTAAGGTGGGGACAAGCAACCTTAAAATAAAGTATAAATGTTAAATTCTTAGATTCTGACAAAAAGGAAAAAAAAAGTCCTTGGTAAGAAGTCAATAACTTCTTATAAAATTGGGGAAATCGAATTTCACACTTGCAGATTTAAACTAACTGATTTTACCATATTCAGAATTAAATACAAACAAATGTTTACAATAACTCCAATCTTATCCTCGCTCTCCCAATCCCAAGCCTGGGCAGAAAGACTTTTGATTAATTAGTCTTTAAACCACCAAGCTTGTCTCCACCTAGAGCTTTGCCACCTGCTGCCTGGTCAAGACAGGGCCTTAGGCCTCAGTTCAAATGTATCTCCTCACAAAAATCTTTAGCAATTGTTTTGTCTTTTATTCTTTAAGAGAAACGAATAAAAGGAAGTTAAAGTTTAGAAGGGGCCACACCTCGGCTCAGCAGATAATGATGATTACACAAGCCTGACAACCTGAGTGTAATCATCAAGACCTACATAGTAGACAGAGAAAATCAACTCCTGCACAAACATACTCACTGGCACAAATAAATAAACATAATTTCAAAAGATTTAGTAAATTTCAAACACTGAGCAAACCTTCTCATCATTTCATTTAATCTTTATCATAAACCTCAGAGATTAAAAAAACTATTCTTACAGATGAGAAAATAAAGTCCAAGATCACACAAACAAATCAAAGATTAAAGCATAGTGGCCCATGCCTTCAACCCAGCACTCAGGAAGCAGAGGTAGGCGGATCTTAATTAAATGCTTAATTAAATATAGTTATAAAAAGATTATGAATTATATGAAAATCTGTAAACTAGCAATCTGGGTAATTAACTCCATATTTAAAATTCTCATTTGCTAATATATTATTTCTTTTATGTTAGTAATTTACTATCTTAAAGGAAAATTGGCTATCTCTGGCCCAAAGAGTTGAAAAGACATACCAAAAATGCTATTTCTCTCGTAAACGTTACATGTGTGTACAGGTGATCATGTGTGTATGCACATGGAAAGTTTACTTTGGGTGTCTTCATCAGTTGCTTCCTACCTTATCTTCTGAAACAGAATCTCTCACGGATCCTGGAACTTACCTATTTAGCGAGTAGACTGGCCAGGAAGCTCCAGGAATCTACTTGCCTCCACCTTCCCAGGGTTGGGATTTCAAGTATGCACACCATTTCACCCTGATTTGTATGTGCATACTGGGAATCCAAATGCAGGTCCTTAGGCAAGTACTTAACCAAATGAGCTCTCTCGCCAAGCATCTCTTCTATACTTCATATATTTAGCTTAAGGAACTATGGTGCAAAATTTCTGAGTTTATACTAAAGAATTCAACTAATACATACTCAGAGATGGCTAGTTTAGGATTTTTCTTTGTAATGAAAAGAGAAAATTTTGCAACATTTTCATTTAAGTTTAATAAATTGAAGCTAATTTGAAAATGGAATTCCTAAGTATGGAAATATATGTTACGTTTTTATTTACATACATATCTAACTTTTTTGGCTAGTAATAAAATTCTAAATAGTAGAGTCTTTAACCTCAATATATCTATAATAATTTGCATATAGAAGGCACTCCAATATACTTTTAAAGCCAATCATTAAAAAAGGGAATCTAGCCGGGCGTTGGTGGCGCACGCCTTTAATCCCAGTACTCGGGAGGCAGAGGCAGGCGGATCTCTGTGAGCTCGAGGCCAGCCTGGACTACCAAGTGAGCTCCAGGAAAGGCGCAAAGCTACACAGAGAAACCCTGTCTCGAAAAACCAAAAAAAAAATAAAAATAAAAATAAAAAAGGGAATCACTCTTCTTTTATATATACCTCATATTAGTTTTAAAATATGTCTACAAATTCTTTAGCATTCTCCCCATTAAAATATGAAGCCTGGCCAGGTTGTAGCTCATGCCTTTGATCCCAGCACTCAGAAGGCAGAGGCAAGTGAAGCTCTGTGAGTTCAAGGCCAGCTTGGTCTACAAAGCAAGTTCCAGGATAGCCAGAGCTGTTATACAGAGAAACCCTGTCTCCAAAAAAAAAAAAAATTAAGCCTTGTGGTGATATTGTGTTCCCTGAAATATTGTGCACGCTAATAAACTTATCTGGGGTCAGAGAACAGAACAACCACAATATTAAGCATAGAGGTTAGGCAGTGGTAGCACACGCCTTTAATCCTAGCATTCCAGAGGCAGAGATCTACCTGGATCTCTGTGTGTTCAAGGAAACATCCAGGCACAGTGACTCACGCCTTTAATCCCAGGAAGTGAGCCTTTAATCCCAGGGAGTGATGGCAGAAAGCAGAAAAATATATAAGGCGAGAAGACCAGAAACTAGAAGCATTTGGCTGGTTAAGCTTTCAGGCTTTGAGCAGCACAGTTCAGCTGAGACCCATTCAGATGAGGACTCAGAAGCTTCCAGTCTGAGGAAACAGGATCAGCTGAGAAGTTGGCCAGGTGAGGTTAGCTGTGGCCTGTTCTGCTTCTCTGATCTTCCAGCGTTCACCCCAATACCTGACTTCAGGTTTGATTTTATTAATAAGACTCTTTAAGATTCATGCTACAAAGCCTGAAGCCAGGAGTGTAGTATAGCTTAGTGGTACAGCACTAACTTATCATATGCAAGGCTCTGGGTTCGATTTTCAGATCTTCAACAAAACTAAAACTAAAGTATGAAACTCAATTCCCTTTACCTTGAGATAAGTTGGCTTAGTGACGTCTAAGAAAAAGAACAAGGCAGAAGTAACAGCATATGATTACTAAAACTAGATCATAAGAAGAATCACAGCTTCCCTTGTTCCATTTTTTTTATTGTTGTTGCTGTTGGATCAAACACTCAAGGAAACACTAGCATCCATGTCCTGAAATGACTCAAATAGTTCTATGAAGACAGCCATGTGACTAGAACTTGAAGCCTCCTGGCAACAGCCAGTGAGAACGTGGTCTGCTAACAATGGTCACATGAGTGAGCACCCTCTTACCTAAACAAGCTTTCAAGATGTCTGGTAACATCTTATCTATAATGTTATAAGAGTCCTTGAGTCACAACAACCATGTTAACTAACTCTAAATTTCTGACTATCTTATAAAACTTTGTGAATTAATAAATGTTCATTGACTTTGTAAGTAGTTATGTTCTGGGGTAGTATGTCAAACAGCAACAAAGAAGGGATTAATGAATCACTAAAATATTAAATGTACCATATTATTTGCATCTCAATCATTTTCCTTTCTCAGTACTCACCAGAATCCCAGGAATAAAGGTAGCTATTTATGTAGAAAAGGTCCCCCTACATTATCCTGTTCTATCCCTCTCAGATTTGACAGTCACTGATAAAGAACATAATTTGCTGAAAAGTAATGAAGTACCCTTGAGACACTGAGTATAATGAAGAAGATGAGATGCTTTGACAGAATTAGCACCCAGGCTTGTCTAAAATTTACTAACTGGAATGGCTTATTTAAACTTAAACCTCAGAGAATCCCCTACTCTCAGTTTTACATGTGTCCTCTAATATGGCTTCCATTGGGAACACAGTAAGACCCATACTCAGAAACTGCTATAGAAAATCTAGTAACTTCAAATGCCTATAAGATCTACCAGGAGACTGGAGAGATGTCTCAGAGGTTAACAGCACTGGCTACTCTTCCAGATGACCCGGGTTCAATTCCCAGTACCCACATGGCAGCTCACCACTATCTGTAATTGCAGTTCTGGGGGTTCCAACAGCTTCAACAAACACACATGCAGGCAAAGCACCAATGCACATAAAATAAAAATAAATCATTGTCAAGCACAGTGACACACACCTTTAATTTCAGCACTCAGGAGGCAGTGGAAGGTGGATCTCTGAGTTTGAGGCCAGCCTGGTCTACTTAGTGAGTTCCCCCTGGACAGCCAGAGCTACATAGTGAGGCCTTGCCTTAAAAAATTAAAACAAACAAACAAGCAAACAAAAAGACAGAAAACAAAGATCTACTAAGTATCTTGTACAGAATGAATTTTCAAAATTGTCTTACATAGTAAAGTTATAAAGCAATTTAAATCATTACTTCTTCCATCAAATAACCTCCTCACTCCCAAAAAAACATTTTTAAGAAAGCAGAGAACTGTATTTTCTGGGAGCATTTCAGAATAAGAAAAATAAATAACTTCCTACATATATCACACTCAGATCTGTCTTGCTATTCATAAAACTGTCAAGCTTAATTGTAGCTGATAAAATTTAGTCAAGTGATTGGAGAAGGCAGGTAATGGACTTGTCTCATGCAATGGTAAATGGAACAC
>CABHPR010098118.1:0-21704 GCA_902168415.1 Peromyscus melanophrys | reverse complement strand
TGAAAAATTACTGTTGCTGGGCAAAGAAAATGTTGGTTTAAGTTCTAGCAGCAACACCTTTTTCTCCTGAAGTTCATTTGATCATTGAGTTCATTCCGTCCAATAAGCACAAGAATTCTAGGATGTGTGCCAGTTACTTAACCTTTTGTTCCAGAAGGTTCTAAAACAGTTTATCGGAGCTATGGATAATCAATTGAATCTTTAAATTTGCAGTCTAAAATTGAGAGCACATAAAGACTTTTGTTTATCAAATTCATGTTTTGATTTTGCAAGATTAATAAGAATTTATTCCTATGAGCTGGCTGAGCAGTACACATGGGGTTGTTGGGGGAATTTTAGGTGATAAATGGCCAGCTGGCAATGTGGCTTGAATAAAGGACTAGGCTTTTTCTCTTATAGGCTGCTTTTCATTCCAAAATATCAGAGCCTTTATGGAAATCAGCTCATTAAGCCTTCGTGTCTCCTCCTCCTCCCTTTTCCTTGGCTTGCCTCCTCAGCCAGTTCACCGTCTTTCTCTTGGTGTGAAGGAGGCAGTTACCAACTCCTGGCAGAAAACTCAGTCAGCCCAGGTCAGGAACCAAGTGAGCATTAGAGTTAGCCTCTGGCCTGGAAAGGTTGTCTAGAGGTGCCCCTGAGGATGCAGCCTCGTCCCCAAGGGTGGCCCTGCCTGCCGCCTTGCTATCTGCAGGCTCCAGCTCTGCTGCCCTGGCAGACTCACAGCCCTGCCCAGACAGGAAGGACTTGGAAAAGCTCTTTCAGCAGGGCTAAGAAGAGGAAGAGGCTTATTTACATTGGTTATAATTTGGGATTACAATTATATTGGGCTTCAGATTTTTCAGAAGTGGTTTGTTACCTGTGTTTCTGTCAGTCATAAAAGAGTAAATATGTGTTGGATGTTCCTTTTAGAAAACTTGATGAAATAAACCATGTGTGTTGGTACACATCTGTTAATCCTAGTACTTAGGTGGGATCTGAGACAAGAGGATTGTTGCAAATTTCAGGCCAGTCTGAGTTACACAGTGAAACTTTTTCAAGAAACAAAAGAAAACTAAAATCAAAAAGATAAGGAAAACTTGGTGAGCTGTGTGTGTACTGTTAGACTCAGTAGGGTGGATGATATGGTAGTCCAAAGGAGATATATTTCCTACTAAACTTCTTTCCTGTTTTCCCCAGCTATCAGTGCATGTCAAGGACAAATAGTCTAGCGCAAATTAGAAAAAGACTAGAGAAAAGAAGTCTACTGTCACCACAGTCCAATGGAAACCACTGTTATTGGTTAACAGTTTTATGTGGTTACTTCATAGTTTTTCTTTATTAAGTATAAAAGTTACAGCTTCCTTCTTTCACTTGATGTTATGGAAGTATTTGCTATTATTATTATTTAAAACTTTTTATGTCTGCTGCAGAAAATAGCATCACACTTAAAATTTAAAAATTAAAAATAGAATTAGTATAAAATCTTGCAGTTCTCCTAAGTCTGTACACACACACACACACACACACACACACACACACACACACACACACAGAGCAAAGGCTTAGATAGTTGTACAACCATGCTCATGGCAACATTATTCCTGGTAGCTAAAACACAGAAACAGTCATGTTTGCTGCTGACAGTATAAGCAAAATATGATATATGCATGCACTGATACTACTCTACCTTAAAAGAAAAATTCCCAGACCCCAGTGCTAGGGATTGAACCCAGGACTTTGCACATACTAGGCTGGAGTTCTACCACACAGCTATATTCCAGCCAGCAAGGAAAGTCTGACACATGCTACAACATGGAGGTGCCCTGAGAATGGTAAGCTGAGTAGTTGAGGTCCTAGACATAGAAAGTAGAATGGCCTTGGCAGCATATGACAGAGTAGAGAGTTGAATGTTGCTGTTTAATGGGCATGAAGTTTAGTTTACAAGTTGGAATTCTGAGGTTAAAACAGTAACTTTATGCTTAAAACATTTGAAAATAGCAAATGCTTCAAACAGAAATCTGTACTGTCAACTTCTTCAAGGTTATTGTTTTAATTTATGTTGTTATCTTCCTAGCTTTACTACCACCCATCTTCTTTTGTTTCGTTTTTCGAGACTAGAATTTCTCTGTTTAACAGTCCTGACTGTCTTAGAACTCGCTTGGTAGATCTGGCTGGCCTCGCACTCACAGAGATCTACCTGGCTCTATGTCCGCCCCGCCCCCCCCCCCCCCCCGCTGGGATTAAAGGCGTGCGCCACCACCACCCCCCCCCCCCACATCCACCACTCACCTTTATAAAAAAAATTAATTTTGCCCTTTTTTTTTTAATTAAGGAGAAGGCTTTGAAAATGTCATTTGTTGAAAAATGAATGTAAGCATCTCTCTCATTTTCTCTCTTTCTTCCTCTCTCCTCTCTCCCTCTCCCCCTCTCTCTCCCTCTCTCTAGGGGAGTGGTGATTGTTTTAATTGTGCTTTGAGACAGTTTTGCTCTCTAACCTAGGCTGGCCTCAGACTCACATCTACCTTCTAGCTGCAGGCGTCCACTGCTAGGATGTAGGATGACAGTGGCACACTACCACTCTGGCTCTGGTCCTCTCTCTTAATAGAGCATGGTTTGCATACATCACAGCTGTCCCATTAGATCCCCACAGGAGTCTGTGACTCTTGGTCCTGGCACTTATTAAATGCCAGGTTGCTGGTAGTAAGTTTTCATTCTAAACAATAGTTCCTAATGCTCAGGCTAGAATGCTAGAATCACCTGGAAAGATTTTAAAACCCACTAATGTTGATTCCCACCCTTAGAGACTGATTTAGATATTCCATGCCTTTGCCCTCCTAAATCCATTTAAGCCTGGTACCCTTCTATGGTTCTTATCCTAGAAGCTCAAGTCACAGTTTCATCTTTTAAGGTGTGGCTAAAGTAGAATAGACTGTATTTGGAGCATTTCATTTGCCAGCCTTTCCCAGGCTAGCCATAGGCCAGACTGTATTAAGTACTGCAACTATTTCTTAAAATCACAGTTGCAGTGTAAGGAGGGTGACAAAGCAGTGTTTTCAGGCAGACTCGTGGGCTTGGAATTTTAGATGCGGAAAACCCCTGAAGTTTGTGCAACTTCACTCCCCAGCCACATGCATGTGGAGAGCTGCAGCCCACGAGGTCAGAGGATCCCATCCATTCACTCCCCAGCCATGTGCATGTGGAGAGCTGCAGCCTGCAGAGGTCAGAGGATCCCATCCATTCACTCTCCAGCCATGTGCATGTGGAGAGCTACAACCCACGAGGTCAGAGGATCCCATCCATTCACTCCCCAGCCATGTGCATGTGGAGAGCTGCAGCCCACGGAGGTCAGAGGATCCCATCCATTCACTCCCCAGCCGTACGCATGTGGAGAGCTGCAGCCCGCAGAGGTCAGAGGATCCCATCCATTCACTCCCCAGCCATGTGCATGTGGAGAGCTGCAGCCCACGGAGGTCAGAGGATCCCATCCATTCACTCCCCAGCCGTATGCATGTGGAGAGCTGCAGCCCACAGAGGTCAGAGGATCCCATCCATTCACTCCCCAGCCGTACGCATGTGGAGAGCTGCAGCCCGCAGAGGTCAGAGGATCCCATCCATTCACACAGCTGACCAGGAACAGACCCCACTGGCAACTACTAACATTTGTTGAGGACTCAGCTTCCAAGTCCTTGTCAGGCTTTTTCCAGACCATACTGCCTCCGTCTGTCCATACACTGTTTGTTATGTTGGGGACTTAGGGACATAAGCATCTAGAATAGGCTTCTCAGAAAGAATATGTGCACAGAAATCACTTGTTAGAATGAAGACTCGCATTCACTAGCTCAAGGTGGGACCTGAGAGCCTAAATACTTGGCCAGCTCCAGTGAGACCACTGTTTGGCCCTACTTAAGTAGTAAAGACTAAGACATCAGCTACTATAATTATATAACCCCCATTTAAAGTATTCTTGCCCTCATGGCCTCATTCTCAAGGGCTGGGTAAAAGCTTGCAGTTGCAGGAGCAGACCCAAGACTACCAAAGACATCAGGCCTGCCTTCTCTCCCAACATCAGGGGCTTCGTGGCACCAGGACACTGTGGGAAGATGATACTCCCTGGTCCAGGCAGCCATCCCTGTGGTCTCAGTGCCTGGGGGAGGACCAGTGCTTTGTTGGCATGCAGTTGAGTGTTTATCATTTTGTAAAGTGACAGCCTGATAGGCTGGTGAGGAAAACAGGCTCTTGGGAGTTTAAGAATAGGCCTCAAGGTTATTGAGAAAGCAGCCTTGAGTGAGTCTTTGAGGAAAACAGTGTTACTGAAGGGAGAAGGGCCAGGAAGCCTGCTTGCTGAAGAGCTACTTTAGGGCCGACTCTAGTAGTTGGTGCCTCAAGCCAACTCTGACTTGCAAACTATGAGCTGTGACACTTCCTACTCAGCTTACCCTGGAGTGCTCCTCCCACCCCGTTTACTCACTTAACTGGTCCCCACTAAGTTGAGCACTGGGCCCCTTGAAGGCCTATGAGTTTAAGCATGTGGGTAAAATGTGCTGGAGAGACTAGGCTGGGCCTTGCTTATGTGTGGCATTCCCCGTTCCTCCCCAGGGGTCTGCGGCCAGCTGCAGAATGCCGCTATAGAATTCCGTTTTGCTTTACAACAGCTGAAGACAGCATTTCTTTCCTAACCACCGGATTTATCCACACGAGAGACTACCCTTCCAGGGCAGAAGTACTAGGGCTTAGGTCTGATACCACTGTCCCCAACCCTTCCCCAGTCTCCTTCCTGTCTTTTGGACCAGCCCGCTGCCCTCTGCAGGAAATAGCTCCTCCTTTTGCAGCGCCTGAGAAACAGTGTGGCATCAGCCCTCGGCCATGCTGCAGCTTGCTTCCCCACTCCGTGCCACTGACAGGAGTCCAGCCAGAGGGCTGGTGTATTCCAGTGATCATGGGGCATTGCAAGGCTATCATTTGTGGTCCCTGCCAAGACTGGAAGGGATGCAAGTCTCAACAAGGCTGGTTAGTCACGTAGCAAGCGTGCAGGCACAGCTGGCGGGGTCTCTGCTTTTGTGTGTGTGATGGGGGGTGTGTTTGCAGGCTTGGTGCCTTCCCTTCCTTTCTTCCTTTTCCTTCCCTGCCTCTCCTTTTCCCTCTCTCCCTCCCGTCTTCTGTCCACAAGGTTTTCCCAGTCCTTTTCTACATTTGAGAGGCAGAGAGGAGGGAATGGGGAGAACATGACCACTGCTTTCCTGTCAGCTCTGAAGCGTGGTGGGGAGAAGAGACTGTCATCAGGGCCCTTCTTTAATCCTCCAGCTCAGCCTATTTGAAGTCACCTGCAGCAAGGAATGGAATTGGTGCATTTTAGACCAAACTTCTTCCCTTTCCGACATCTCAGGAGTGTTTAAGGCCATGATACCTTGAGATGAGATCCTGTTTGTATTTTTAAAACAACAGAGAGAAGCATGAAGTTACATTTCAACCCAACCCGTGGGACGAGGTACAAAACATCTCCTTTATTAAACGCTTCTTTTGCAAATGCAAGAAGGAGCAAGCTGTTGGAGAGGTAAAGTTTGAAGATAGAGGAAGTGTTTTTGTGCTGAAAGCTCAGCTTCTGCAAGCTAGTCAGGGTAAAAGCAGTCCTATGTGATCAGTGTGTTCACCTGAGCCTTGAAGCACATTGCGTAGGATCAGAGCTTCTTCATGTTGCAGTGGAAAGTGAAGAATAGACAGTCCTTTCACACAGTTGTACACTAGGCATCCATCTCAGCTACTGATGCCTCCTGCTTTTTAAATACAGAAATTGACAACCCCAGCCTGGAGTTGGTATTAGCTGGCTAGAAGGCTCAGAAATAACTCTTCCTCTGTTTGTAGCTGTTGGCCCTGAGGGGCTGGGGGAGCTGCTGTTAAAAGGTTTAGACAATACTGTCATGGTCTTACTTGCCTTTCCATAATACTGTGTAGAGCCCTCGTACAGTAGGGTATTTTTTTCCTGTTAGTATGTAACATGTTCTGTCTTTTGGATAAACCACCACCTTCATTGAGCCATTTCCAGTGAATTAAAGCCGATTCCAGTTCACAGACAGCACAGAACAACGTAGTAGCATGCTAGAGAATAAAAATTAATGATATTACTAAGGCACAGTGGTGTGGCCTTGTAATTCCAGCACTCAAAAGGCTGGGGCAGGAGGATTGCTGCAGGTTCAAAGTTAGCCTAGGCTGCATAATGAGACCCCGTCTCAAAAGCCAGAACATAAACATAAGGTGGAAGATACTGTCCCTCTATCAGAAACCATGTGGGGTGCCAGGGAGATGGCTCGGCGGGTTTAGGACCACTTGCTGTTCTTGCAGAGGACCTGGATTTGGTTTCTACCACCTACCTGGCAACTAACAGCTATCTGTAATGCCAGTCCCAGGGGATCTGGTGCCCTCTTCTGACCTTTAAAAGACACCAGGCATACATGTCACAGACATACATATAAGCAAAGCACCCATACACATAAAATTTTTAAAAATTAAAAAAAAAAACCTAAGACAAGAATAGATTAAACATAAGCAAGTAAGGATTTACTAAGGGCTAAAATGAATTATAGTAGAGCTAAGACAGGATAAATAAATGCCAGCTTGTGTGGGTACAGGGGTCAAGGAAGTGTTCCAGGAGGAAAGAGACTTCTGAACAGGCTGGGTGAGGTTTAATTGTTCGACAGGCTAATTTACTTTGATTGGAGAATGAGAGGGTTATGTAGATACAGACTAGCCTTTGCGGAGTAAATTAAGAATGTCTGCTGCCCGTGTACCAAGGAGTCTCAGTACAGTGCTCAGCATTGTAGTGAGCACTGTAGGCATGTGGGATAGAGCCTTGGTAGGCCTCGGCTGTCATGGCCCAGTTATAATGCAGTCCACTGTCCATACGAAACAGTTAGCCGATCATGGAGCTCAGATAGCAGTTCAGAACAAAAGCTGGCTCTGCACAGTCAGGGCAGGCTTTCTAGGAGAGGCAGCTGTCTGAAAGTAGCTTTAGAACAGGGGTGTGATTTGAAAACAGCTGAGGAGATGGAAAAGAACATGCCAAGAAGCTGCAGCGAGACTCAGTGGCAGCACTTTTGGTGAGCAGGGGGGAGAGAACCAGAGGAGGCGCTGTGCAAGGCTGGCCAGGAGACCAGATGTGGTGGCCCTTAAAGGTCAGCCACCAAAGGAATTTGCACTTGGTCCAGGACCTTAAGATACAACCGCTGGTCTCAGGCAGACACTGGTGCTAGGCCTCTGTCTGACACACTTGAAATCCACGGTTCCACAAGCTCCCCGGCAGCAGCCTGCCCTGCAGTCAGCGGGGTCACTAGAAATGGGAGGAGCATGGCCTTATCTTGGTGCTTTTGTTCAGAGGACCTCAGAACCATGGAGCTTATACTAGGAAAGGGAATGTAAAGACCGTCTCGTCTTGTGAGACTCTTCCCTCAAAAAGAAGCCTTTGTGGAAACTCAGACACTGAAGCTAGCCTAGCTTAGGAGAGATGGCAAACCTAGCTCAGGCTTGGGGGGGGGGGGGGGGGCTGGAGGCCACCTGCATGGCTTCAATTGGAGGCCCAGAAGGGACTGTGAGGTACCCCACCCCCTGTTTGAAAACAGTGACTAATGACAACAAAACTGCAGAGGAGATACTTGACAAGAAGGTGGGCAGCCTTCCTAACAGACATGTGTGGTCCCCAGACTATGGGTCCAGTTTGGAGTGAATGGAGCAAGTTCTGTGTTGCTTCTTGCAGTCTGCTGCCGCCACCTGATCATGCTTGCAGTAGATCCTGCAAGCCTGCACAGTGGAGCTGCCCTCGACTTTGCCATCAAAGGCCACTGCTCTAGACCTCTTCCTGAGTGGCCTCCTGCCACAGCCTGCTGCCTCTTCTCTACCAAGCAGAGTATAAATCCTGGCATGTAAGGAAGATAATTCTCCTGGTCACGCAGCTGTTCTGTAGCAGTGATCTTTTAGAGGTAGTACCTCTGGAGTCAGTTAGCTCTGACCACAGGCTTTCTGGCACTGTGCTCCCTCCCTGCCCCAGCACTGAGCTGATTAAGCCCTGGTACATTTGCCCTGTGTGTCCCGGGTTTAGCCCTCTTTCGGGAAGGCTTGTAGGGAAGGGGCTGGTCTCTGAGTGGACTGAGGGACAGCCTGGAAGAGGCCCTCCACTGCCTCACTGTTCTCTACTTCTTGCCTTCAGCTACCTGTTGTACCCAGGCCTCTTCAGTGATTACAATGGCCTACATGTCTCTGGAAACACCTTCCCGTGCAGGCTCAGAGATTCATTCCTCTTTGAGTCTTAAGAGCCCTTTCCAGCCCGCAGCCCTGTCTTCTGGGAAGGCCCTGCTTCTTAAGGCACTACTTTATCAGGAAGCCTCAAGCCTGAAAAGCAAAACCCATGCCGTGCTGAGGTCAGGAGAAGCACTGCCATGCGTCCCTGAAGCCCACTGGTGTGGTCTGTGCCATCTAGAGGCTCCATTTCTGTCTTCAGAGTTGAAAGCTCTAAAGATGGAGTATAAGCTGTGAGGTCTCAGGCCTTGAGAGGCAGAGGCAAACAAATCTCTGTGAGTTTGAGGCCAGCTTGATCTACATAGCAAGTTCCAGGCCAGCCAGGACTACATAGTGAGACTGTCTCCAAAAGGAAAGAAAGAAAAAAGAAAGTTAGGGTAGGAAGTGGAAGAGGCTAGAGAAGACCTGGTAGTAATGGCTTTTGCAGTGTGAAAGAGCCAAGCACATGAGGGAGATACCTATGATCAGGTAGCCATGTGTGGGGGGCTGCACACCAACATGCCCTTTATGCTTGGCATGCTGTCTCTCTTCAGGAGTTGTGTTTGGGACACATAAATACAATGTGTTTGTCTGGAAAACTTGACACTATTCTTAGCTTTGCCCTGATCTTGAGGAGGTCACTTGAGCCCTATGAACAGTGTTGTTGATCCTGAAAAATGGAAAAATAATGTCTATGTTTCTTAGTAAGAAGATAAAATTGAATAAGAATGTTTTAAAGATAACCCTCTCATAAAATGCAGTATATTGTTATTCTGTTGCTCATGTTGCTGGGACTGAGGTCCAAGCATGTGCCTTGCCAAGTTCACATGATCATAGTTTGTCAAGCATGTCAGTCCAGACTCGTCGCTCTGCATCCAGGAGTTCCCATTCTCCTTGCCTATTTGTGCTTTTCGTGCTCCTGGAAAGTAAAGTGGAAGAATAAAAGAGACTCTGTTAGCATTCTATAGCATAATCAATGCTGTGTAGCCTCCCAAGCCCAAACTACAAAAAAGGTTTTCTTAGATACTACTTTTCTCCCATAATTCCCAGCTCATAGCTTATTAAGTTATTAACCAGCAATTTCTCTGGCAGCATATTAAACTTTACTTTTAAACAAGTCACAGAGGGAGGGAAACATGCATCTCTCATAAAAGGAATAAAACACACACTCTAAAACACTTTCCCAGGCTTTGAACAAATCCCAAACCCCACACAAGGTCTCTTTTTCATCATTCTCTGCACACAGCTTGAATAGTAGTGCATTAATAAGAAAAAGATGCCTAATAGAAAGATGGAAAAACACGAGAGTCTCTGGGAGTGCAGGGGTCCCTAAGGGCCTACTGAAAAGGCCAGGTGAGCCTTCATTCAGGCAGCAGGGGAAGTCATGGTCTGGGGTTGCAGGATTCCCCTTGAGTGGTACTAGAGGGGAAGCAGAGCAGGCTGTGATTTCAGGCCTGCCCTGACAGGGGACCCCAGTGCTTTCCACCGTGGGTGGGCCTCATGGAATACCTCACCAAGATCCTGGTCAAAGGGTAAAGGCCTCAGCCCTCATGGACTCTCTCTCTTAGGAGCAAAGCTTCTTCCCCAGAGGAGCCCATGAAGGGGTAGCACATGGCTGGGGCCTTTGTTCCTTTTCCAGACATGTCCAACTTACAGTCTTTCTCCAAATTCTCTGGAAGCTGGTCCACACCAGAGCAGGGCACTGGGGAGAGAGCCCAAGAAGGAGGGCTCCATGGCAGTTTCTCCATTTGGGGTGTGATGGTTTTACTCTGCCATAATCATTCAGCCCACCAGCACCACCCCCTCATGAAGGCAAGGTAATCTCAGGGACTGGGGAGCCTGCCAACCCCACATGTTGCTGCCAGCTGGCTTGCCTGTAGATCTGAATCCTAGCTGGTCCAGTGGAGGGAAATAGCTTGTTGAAAATTACATATTCTGCAATTCATGACCATTTGGCATCATGGCTTAAACAAATCTCCATTTGTTTCTCCAAGAATGCCATATGCTGATTAGTTGGCCAGACTGTGGTAAAAATGGAAATCAGAATGGGAGAAGGAGCTTCTCTTTATTTAATTTACACTTCCACATTTACATGGCTTCATGTAGCTGCATCAAAGGAAGACCTCCTAAGTCCTAGCCACAGGGGCTCTGTCGGCAAACATAGCTCTGTGGCCAGCCTCCACTGAGCTGCTGGGATTGCAGAGGGACCTCTGGGAAACCCAAGGACTGTCAGCAGAATGCCTCAGTCAAGCCAGCCTGCAGCTCCTGGGAGGCTGGTCAGGAAATGTCCTAGAGGACAGGCTTTGAGGAGCATTTTAAATGAAGGGTCCAACACAACCGGCAAGGGCCCGGAGCCCGGTCCTAGCAGTGTGTACGACATTGTAGATGGTGCCTGCTCTGCCGTCCCTGGCCTCCTCTCCTCTCCTTGGCACCTGCCCTGCTCACCTTGCTGCTTCCCTGATCTGGTGACCCTTGTCCCTCTTCGCTGGCCACCCACTGTCCCGTGTGTGCCCACTGGAGCCAGTGCTGCATCTACTCACTGCTGGCTCCAGTTAGACGCTTGTTCTCCTCCTTCTGGCCACCTTTGGAGCCACAATTTGAAGAACCCAGACACTGATGAGCCCTGGCTGAGACTCAAGAGCCTCCTCCTTCTTCCTGACCAGCCCGAGTCCTTCTATGTCTGCAGCCTCCTCCTCCTTCATGGCATTCCTTTTCATTGCCTTTCGTTTTTCTCCCTCCCCACAAAAACACCGTATACTCTGTAAGGTCAAGACTTGGACCTCTTTTTCTCCTCTGCTCTCCCTCCGCTGGATGCCCCTACAGTGCTCAAGATGTTAGCCTTGGCTCCACCCAGAGTTTGGGGAGTAGTTCCTGGAGAACTGAAGTGACCAGCCCCAGATTCAGCTGAAGTCCCGATCAGGTTTCCTGACTTAGAAACCTTAATAACACCAGGAGCTTGAGGCAGGACAATTGTTTCCAGCCCTCTGAACATAACCATGGAAGAGTTTGCTGTTACATAGCTAAAGTGGATTGTACTTCAAGGGAGTCCCTCTGGGTTCACAGTATTGAGTGGACACCAAGCCCTCTGGTGAGATTTGAGCTGAGAGGGCCCACAGGATCCTGAATCCTTTAGGGCTTTGGAGTGCTGGATCTGGGGCCCCTGTTCTCCATCCTGCACCACCACCTTCTGTTCCTCTCTCCTCTTATTTCTCAACACCGCATTCTCTATGGCTGCTGTGTGCCCAAGCCTTTCGTGCACTGCTCCTCTGCTGGGGTCATGGCCATGGCCTGCTGCCCAGACTCCTCACCAGGTAGACAGGCCTGTCTCCTTTAGCAGCCTTCGTTTCTCTGTTGGTCTCTCTTTCATGGTACTATCAGACTCTAATATCAGGGTTATGTTTCTCCCACTTAACTAGTAGATTTCAAGTGTTTTGTTTTAAATAGACAAAACTACCACACCAAAAAACAACAACCTTTTTACAGGTAGCCAATGGATAATGTGCATCTGTGTACATATATATGCATAAATACACTAGACACACTAACTTTTGAAATCTAGTGTGGCTTGAAATTGTAAATAATAGCTAATTAAGATATGAATAATTTGTACCCTCACCTCCAAAAACCTGCAACTGGTTCTGGGAGGCAGAAGCAGAAGGACTGCAGCAGGTTCCAGGCCAGCCAGAGTTATACAGTAAGATCCTGTCTCAGAAATACACACCAGGAGTGAGGAATTGAATGGCATTTCCTTAAGACTTAGCAGATCTGAGTTGGGAATGTTAGCTTTCTACAGATCCATAATCTTACTGATACCATCCTTTCAGTGCAGTGTGAGCTGTGTCGTTCCCTAGAAAGGAATTTAAAAGTTAGGGAAAATATTCAATATTTTACTTAAAATTATTGCATTCCAGTAATTATATCTCATTTAAGGGTATATAAGATTAGCTGGGAGTTATGGCACACGCCTTTAATCCCAGCACTCGGGAGGCAGAGGCAGGTGGATCTCTGTGAGGTCGAGACCAGCCTGGTCTACAAAGTGAGTTCCAGGATAGGCACCAAAACTACACGGAGAAACCCTGTCTGGAAGAAGGAAAAAAAAAATACATAAGATTAATCATTCTGGGCAAGAACTTTCTAGAAAACCGGTAACAAACAAGGTACTGGAACTACTGTGATACCTTGGAGTTTGTTTTCCTCTTTCTCTCCCTACCTCTTTCCTATCTCCATCCTGTCTTTCACTGGCCACCATGCACTAGTTTATTTCATAGCTGATGAAGTGGACCCTATATACTCTGCAATCTGAAAACCACTATTCAGGACTCTAAGTTCCTTGAGGGCAGTGACTGTGTCGTCTTCATGTTTCCAGACCCTGGCACGATTCCTGGCTCCATGTAACTTCTGAGTAAATGTTTTCTGAATGAATAGGCCTCAGTTAAAACAGATCAGCAGCCTCTGGGATTCCGGAAGGGCCAAGAGAGGTAAATAATTTATCACAGGCTTCCCAAGAGCTCCTGCCATCCTCTAGACACTGGGGCCATTGTGGACATGTCCTGCCTTCTCTCCCCAACCCCCAGCTTCCAGGACAGAGGGCAGAAGGTTTAATGGAGTTCAGAAATTCCCCAAGGCAAAGACATACTCATCAGGTTCTCGGGTGGGTGTTTGTCAAGAGACAAATGATTTTTTAGAGAGCAGTGGAAGAAAAACAAGGTTCTCAAAGAGCCCTTCATTCCCTTTCTTCTATATAAACTTAGTCCCCGAGCTCGCCGCCTTCTGCACCTCCCAGCACCACTGCTCTGCTAGTTTTGAACCCATCTCTTAGACCCTGCCAGTCAGACTTCTTCAGATACTATAAATCTGCGTTGGACTATGCCCATGCCAGAATTTTTTCATTTGGAGGTAGAACCCCAAGCCCCCCAAAACCTTGTGGCTTGTTTCCTGTCCCATCATCAAAGAGGCTTGACAGGCCGAGAACAAACCTCTGGCTCACCCTGAACTCACATGTACTGTCTTCAAGTAAGAGCAAGTGAGAAAGAAAGAGAAAAAGTATTTTCCTGACCAAGAAGCGTGACAGAGAGAGCCCAGTCCCTCCTACACGTGGCCTGTTCCGTGGCTCTCCTGGAGGGCAGAGCCGTGAATGGTGGGCTGCAGGCCAGAATTGCTCTTGGAGTTCGTCAGAGCCAGCATGGGCTCTGTTCTGACCCTGAGTCTCTAAAGTGGCAGCGTATGAAAGGACCTCCATAATTTTGATTACAGCAAGCTGGCCCAGAGCCTTACAGTCACGGAGGAGCCAGAGTGGTATGTCTCTGCAGTGTCTGCTTAGGAAACACGCAGGGGTTTCTGTTCATTTATAAATGTTTAAAAGGATGTTAGCTGCAGCATGCAGCACTGGGAAGCTCAGGCAGGAGGATCACTGCAAGTTCTAGGCCAGCCTGGGCCACATACTGAACACTGAACCTTGACTTAAAAAAAAAAAAAAAAAAGCAGGTGTTACAGTGGCACAGGTCTATGATCTCGACATTTCGGAGGGTGGAAACAGGGTCATGAGTTCAAGGTCATCCTCTGGTACATAGGAAGTTCAAGGCCAGCCTGGGCTGTATGACACCCTATCAATAATAATGACGATGATGATGATAATGACGACGACCAAAGGACATTAACTTAGCTAAAAATCTCACTGTAAAAGCCAATTACTCACCAGGTGGCAGTGGCGCACGCCTTTAATCCCAGCACTCGGGGGTGGCGGGGGGCGGGGGGACAGAGGCAGGTGGATCTTTGTGAGTTCGAGGACAGCCTGGGCTACAGAGTGAGTTCCAGGACAGGCACAAAGCTACACAGAGAAACCCTGTCTCAAAACCCCGCCCCCCCCCCCAAAAAAAAACTATTACTCACTGAGTTTGAGCAAACCAGTTTCCCATGTTTGTCTTTATGGCTGTGTCTAGAAAACAGAGGCGGGAAGCTGCGACTGTGCAACATGGCAGCTCACAGTGACTCAGGACTAAGGAGCAGCCATCAGAGGCAGCTCATCTGCTTTCCCAGCACATGCCAGTTCTTTGTGAGCCAAACAGATCCCTTCGACATTTGTAGTCATGTCTCAAAATGCCATCTGGTCAACTTTGTCCATCTCAATTCTTCCCATCTTACCTGCCCAAGTGCATTTGTGAAGACTGATCCTGTAGCTCAGTGGTAGAGTGCTTGACTCTTGTGCTTGAGGTCCTAGGTTCAATCCCCATTACTGCCCCAAAAGACGAGACAAATTAAGCAGCAACAAAGGGCACCAACATTCTTACAGGCCCTTGCCACTTCTTCAGGGCACTCTAGTCTGTTTCTCCTCTTCATTCCTTGGGTCTTCTCCCAGGGTCTCTGTTGTCTCTGCATAAGTAGGCAGACTTCTCAGAGGCCTAATGCCCTCCTTGTGTGTCTTCTGCTCAGCCCTAGCACAGAGCTACCGAGCATTTCCTCAGCCCTGTGCTAGATATCTGGTGGCTCACTGATTGATTTTTCCTGTCCCAGGGCTGGCCTCCTGCTTGTACTTTTCTGACCTTCTTCCCTGAATGGCCTTTTGGCAGGGTGGGCCCAGCTGTTAAACAGTGATACACTTGTGGAGGGAAGAGCACAACAAAGAATTATGACTGAGAAACCTGAGGAAAACAAGAGAAAGGCAAATGATGGGCAGGATTGGGAAAGAAAAAAGTTCAGCTAGTTGGCAGGATGCTTGCCTGCCTCACAGTCGTGAAGATCTGCCTTCAGATCCCAGAACTCTAGTACAGGCCGGGCAGGGCAGTGCATGCCTGTGATCTCAGTGTTGTGGAAGCAGACAAGGGGACCCCTGCAGCTGCTGCTCAGCCCGGCTCACCCAGGCTCAGTGAGTACCCTATCTCAGAACATGGTGGAGAGCGGAGGCATGGCTCAGTGGGTAAAGGTTGTTGCACACACCTGCCGTGACCATCATGGACTGAGCCTCTGACACTGTAGGCAAGCCCCCAGTTAAATGTGTTCTTTATAAGAGTTACCTCGACCGTGGTGTCTCTTCACAGCCATGGAACAGTGACTGAGACACAGACTTAGCCTCTGCCACAGGCTCCTGGACTCATTGTTACAAATGGCCAATTTTCTTCCTACCCCAGTAGTCCATCTGTGAGTGTGACATGGCTGCCTGAACCTCGTGACACTCCTAATAAAGAACACCTGTGTTTCTCTTCCCTGCGGCCCAGGCAGTTTACTGTCTGCTTTTTACTTTTGTAGGCAAAATCCATGCTTGGTGACCAGAGCTGTATACATTGATATTCTCTTCCTGCTGACTAACTGCCTGAACAGACCTGCAGAAGGCAAGCAACCAGGTATGACTCACATCCTACCTTAGAACTTTGCAGGTGAGAGTTTTGGGCAGCTCTACCGAACACTCGCCCATAGCTAAGTGTGTGAGACTGACCAACAGTCCATGTAGCTCCTTCCTAGAAGCGTCTCAAGGAACTTTGCCCCTGTTTGCTTGGAATTTCACCTTTAAAGATGGTCTATTTGTCCATCCAGAGAAGACTGAACTCTACTCAGATACCCTCTGTGTTTTGAAGACCTTGGCCTTTGCTATTTTATAATTTTCTCTGAAAATGTCATCAGTTTTAGTAATGGTTTGTCCTATTCCATCCTGTAGAGATAGCTGAGTGGCTC
This sequence comes from Peromyscus melanophrys, assembly GCA_902168415.1. NCBI lineage: Eukaryota > Metazoa > Chordata > Mammalia > Rodentia > Cricetidae > Peromyscus > Peromyscus melanophrys. The sequence goes on along the minus strand of CABHPR010098118.1, from coordinate 5,801 downwards.
ATTTATTGGTGGATATTTGAGTTCCTGGTCTCAATCCACCTGCTACCAGTTTGTGTAAGAGTTCCTCCCTCGAGCTCTGCCTTCATACATGTCTCTAGACCATGTGTGTGTCTGATTATAGATCCACATACAATTGTTCTATTTTAATCATGATTCATAAAGTGAATTAGAGAAGGACATCCCAAATAAAAATAATTCGATATGTTTATATAAGAGGCCTTGGGAAGTGCAGTACATGAGTTCCAGGCCACAGACTGAAACGGATTTTCACCAATCCAAAGTGGAATGCAGGATAATGAGCCTGCAACTGGTTAAAATAAGCTTCTCCTAATTGCTTAGGCATGTCCAAGGAGCTTCTGAGTACAAGCAGGCCAGGCCTTTCCTCTGTTGGATTCAGCTTGTCTGTGATTTGTGGCCTTCAGTAAATATGTTCAGGCTGTCAGAGTCCAGCTCTGTCCATATGGATCTCTGCTCCCAAACTGAAACCAATTGAAAGCATTTTGTGGGCGTAGGGTTGAAGCTGCCTCACCCAGATTGATGTGTATTAGCTCACAAAGCCCCTGTGGCCACGCAGAGATAATCAGAACACAGAATCCTCTCCACATCCAGTAGTATAGAATCGCATTGGCTTATGGGGACCACATCCTAGTTTAACCAGGCATACCTGTAATCCTAGCACTGGAGAGGTAGAGACTGGAAGATCAGGAGTTCAAGGCTAGACTCAACTACTGGAGTTCTAAACTATCCTGGGCTACATAAAATCCTGTCTCAAAAAAAAGTCTCAGCTTGCAGCTGTTACCACAACAGTTATGAATATTGCCCCTTATAGTCTTGAGAGAATCCAGGTCTGTCATTCTAGCTGTAAGGAACCTATGTGTTCATCCACTTTAGTTGATTGTGAGTTAACTGGGGCCCAGAGATTATACAAAGAATGTAAACCTGATGCTAGCAAACAAGCTCTCCTGGATTTTTGCCTTTCTGTATCTCATCCAAATTCCATATCTGTAACTGCAGGTGTGTCTAAAAGGCCTGCTCGCTAACCCCTTCACCAGAGTATGGCAAAGCTGTGTGTAGGAAATCGTTGGTCTAGCTCTGTCCATATTGAACCCTGTTCTCAAACTCAAGCTACCTTAAAGTGCATTGCGGGGGCAAAGAGCATATGAAACCGCCTCACCTAGATGTGCACTGTGGTTAGTCTGGTATGAAAGGGTCAGTCCTTGGATGTTGTAATGTACCTTTGCTTCCCCACCTTCTTTCTCATCCTTTGTTTATGGACTCCAGGAAAATGTCTTTGGGACTTTTTAATAATTCTGTCCTCTAAACTCTTAGCATTAATTGTAACATCTGCCCCAGTTAAGAGTAATCACACAGGAACTTCAGTAACTCAACAGTATTTCTCTGGCATGCATTATTGCTCCTCTTAGCATCCTTTGTTTGTGGAGTAAGATATGGCGGGAACAGAGCATTCTCCTCTTTCTCTAGTGACAGCCACAGCTCTAAATGTACCGTACTTGCATTGCCCAGGGAGGCAGGAACTAGCCCCAAGTGACATTGGGCATTCGGCTCATGAAGCTGCTCCAAACTGAGATGCTCTGTGGGTATTAAATGTGTAACAGATTTCAGAGAATTCCAGCACTGGGGAGGCTAAGGCAAGAGGACTACAAATTTAAGGCCAGCCTGGGCTACATTTCACAACACTGTCTTTAAAGGAGCAGGACTGGGAAATGGCTCAGAGATAAGGGCACTTGCTGCCTGCTCTGACAACTTGAGACTGATCCCCAGAACCCACGTGGTGGAAGGAGAGAATCAACCTCTGGAAGTTGTCTTCTGACCTGCACACTCATGCCCCCCCACACATACACAATTAACTAATTAAAATAGAGTTCAAATATTAAAACTAGAGAATTTCTCGAATTTTTATACTGATTACATTAAAATTTTAAATGTATGATTGAAATTAATTTCATGGGTTTTTTCCACTTCTTACTCAAAATGTGAGGAGCTAAGGTACAGCCAGTGATACATCATATGCCTGGCATGTGCAAAGGCCCTGAGCTCAATCCCAGCACCACTGAAAAATGCAGATTCAACTGTTAAGCCAAGTATAATGGCTCAGAGCAGTAATCCAGTATCTGGGAAACCAAAACTGGAGAGTGGCGGTGGGTTTGAGGCCAGCCTGGTCCACACAGGGAGTTCCAAGCCAGCCAAGGCTGAATATAGTGAGACCTTGTCTCAAAAAATTTTTAAAAAATGACTACTAGAATAGGAAAAGAAGAAAAGAAAGGAAAACAAAGCTGTCACTGAATACATGTGCTTAACTTTGTCAGATGGAGTGATGGGAAAGGGGAGAGTAGAGAACAGGAATTTTATAAGTTTCACACATTGTTCATATCATATGGGCAGCGCTGGTTTTGTCCAGACCTTTGGGAATTGACCTCATAAGCCACAAAATACATGATATATGTGTACATGACCTATCTGTACATATATATATATGTATATATGTATGTATATGAATGCTGTAGTCATAGAATGTGCCCACATAGCAATAATAGTACATTTTCCCTCCTGTGAAGAACTAGGTCCCTAGAATTAACCAAATTTCAGGCAAGATAGTTGTTAGAATGGACAGCACTCTCCCAGTTCAAAACAGTGACCTTGCAATAGTAAAGTCTGCGCTTTGGTTCATGACTGGTTGACAGCAGCACCTGAGCGCCAGGTAAATCTGCCACCAAATGAGTGGTCCCTTACTAGGCTGTATAGATCCGTCTGATTCCAGTCACATCATCAAACTAGGTTCCTCTTGTGAGCTCCCAGAGAGAAGGGACCACGGCCTGGGCTCTCTGTCACTAGTTAGCACTGTGGCAGACTCTCATGAAATGGGTCGATTATTAACTGACTGATTGAAATACAGTTTGCATCAGTTTTTAAAAGGGATGAAACAGTCCATTGGTTGTCAGGATACAGTCTTGCCGGGTATGGTGGCCCACTCTGTAATCCTACCTCTTGAGAGGTAGAGACAGGAGGATCAGGAGTTCAAGGTTATCCTCAGCTACATAATGAGTATGAAGCTAGCCTGAGCTACATAGACCCTGTCTCAAGCCCTCCTTCCAAAAGGTACAGTCTTGCTTAATTTAATGTGTCAATCTGATATGAATTAATTTCCTGGGTTCAAATGTGTTGTTTCTGTGTGTATATATAATTATAACTATGTATATATGTGTCTGCATTATTATCTTACAAAACTCATAGTCATTACACCACATAGACTCTGAGGCCTGATCCCTGATTTTGAATACAATTTCTGCCTTTTCTCTTCCTTCCTTCCTTCCTTCCTTCCTTCCTTCCTTCCTTCCTTCCTTCCTTCCTTCCTTCCTTCCTTCCTTCCTTCCCTTCTTTCTTTTTTTCTTTTCGTGACCTTAGCTCAATACTTAATTTCTTTGAGACACTCTTTCTCAATTGTAACTGAGAATAATGAAAGAGTCTGTGGGACCAGCAAGATGGCTCAGCCTGGCAACCAGAATTCCATTCCAGAACTGCCATGATGGAAGGAGCCCTAACTTCCCCAGTATCCTCTAGCCTCCACACAGGTGCTGTGGCACACATCCTCATCCCCTCCATAAATAATGTAAAGTGTTACCAAAATAATTAAGTGATTTTTGTTCCCAAAGAGTCTGTGTCTCAGAGTAGTAGGCCATTACACATGGTAAGCCTCATGCAGAGAACATGCTTCATGTAACAGCAAGTACTCAGTACTTCCTGGCTCCTGTGGGTTCCATTATGCCCACCGTCATCACCTGGAAGCCTACATCCAGCCTGGTCCTGCAGCCTGGCATGGCTGTGTTCCCCCTCACACTCAGTTCTCCTGCCAGTGGTTAACGTTTAGGGAAGGAGAACTGCGCACTTACCAGCTCAGGCTGTCAGGTCACAGCTGTCTGGGACTACCTGACTGATGTGGACCAGGGCTGTGGTGGTGGTGGTGGTTTGTTTTCACTTGTATTCGTGAGAGATGCTAGCATCAGATTTATGTTGAGCCAGTGTATCTAGAGCTAGTGTAAACGGTGCCTTGGGCTAAGAAGGAAGCTCCGCGGGGAGCTTGTTTCTCTTTGGGGCTGGGGGCTTTGTAGGGGAGGTCACAGTCAGATTTTGACAATAGCAGGGATTCGGAAGATGAACCAACAGAGAGGGAATCTGCACCATCTTCAAAGAATTGGGGTATTTGAAGTTTGGGGTTCAAAGCTAAGCAAGTATTACGAAAAGTGAAGCTGGCAAGGCAGATATGAAGTCACAGAGAGCCTCACAGGCCAAAATCCAAGGGGCCATTTGACTGTATCAGCAAGGGAACTTACGGTGTGTTAGAAAAACAGGGTAGAATTATGTGCGTTTTAAAACAACATGGCCTTTCTTTGCACTCTTCCTGGATTCTCAGCACCTTTAAAGAACCAAGTTCTTATAAATAATGTAACTGAAGATTCTTGGGGTGGCGCACCTTTTAAATGTTTTCTTTATGTTTTTATTTATTTGTTTGTATGTTTGTTGTATGTGCATGTGTCTGCTGGTACTCTCGTACCACGGCACACACATGGTCAGGGGACAGCACTCCAGCTTTGTTCTCTCCTCCCACCACATGGACCCTGGGAATGAACTCCGGTTGTCAGGCTTGGTGGATTGTGCCTCTGCCTGCTGAGCCATCTGGCCAGCCTGCATTTGCTTTTGGTTGAGGCAGGACCTCACTATGTAGTCCTGGCAAACCTAGAACTCGCTCTGTTGAGCAGGCTCAACTTTGAGTCACCTAGATCTGCCTGCCTCTGCCTCCCGAGTGCTGGAATTACGAATACATCTAACAAGTCCAGTGGTACTGAAAATTTGTTACCGACTCTCAGAGATGTTTTGCTTGGTCATCATGATAACCAATATTGGGGGTGGGGGAGATGGAGAATGAGGACCAGGCCAGAGTGAAGGGCAGCTGTGCTAAAAGGTAGTTTAGGATGGTGGAGTTAGAGGACACTTCTCCCTCTTATTTCCATTTTACTGATTTTACACAACTCGGGTTCATCCCTCTGCACATACATACATTCTCATTACAATTCTGGGTGTGCTGCATGTGCGCACATTCACACACAACTTGGTGAAGTTGTTCTCTTCTGTCATGTGGGTTCTGGAGACTGAACTCAGGTCATCAGGCTTGTCAGCAAGCACCTTTGCCCACTGAACCATCTTGCCTCTCTGAATCAGTTACATAATAAATGTATTTATAAATGGGGCTAATTACCAAAATAATAAAGCACTGTTTTCAGGGAGATTTTGGGTTGGGTTTTAGATAGAGAAGGCTCTGCCCACCCGTCTCAAACTTTGTCCTGTAAGTGGCACTGAGAGGCCATTCCTATCTCTGAAATGTCCTAGAACCACAGTGAAGGTCTGGGGACACAATGAGAAAAAACCTAGAAGGAGGAGGCAGAGAGGGTCATTAGAAAAGCCTGTAATAGTGATATGTTTTGTGTGCTTCAAACATTTATCACAATACTTCTAAATCTTTCAAGGTTTCCTTACCCATTAACTGCATTTTAAAAGTCCAAATCTAGGATTATGTTTGGAGTTTTAAAGTGACTTACCCCACATGGACACTCTGTCCTCTGTATTCTTTTTCCCTTTTCTGTCTTTATTAGCATACATACATCATTCTCCCGCAGGAAGAAAAATTGGTTTCAGCTGCAGCTGAGAGAAAGCAAAACTCTACAGGCCCAAGGGCTGCGTTACAGGCCTGTGCAAGGGTGTGCAAAGACAGAGGGGCCGGGTTACAG
>CABHPR010098116.1:0-17290 GCA_902168415.1 Peromyscus melanophrys | reverse complement strand
GTGTGTGTGTGTGTGTGTGTGTGTGTGTGTGTGTGTGTGTGTGTGTGCGTGCGCGCGCGCGGTTTCTAGTGCGAGATCAAAGTGGGAGACCCATGGGAAAGTTAGGAGTCGGGGTAAGGGAGGGGATACCAAAGTGTGAAATCAGGGGCCACCCTCCTGGGAGCCATCCTTTCTCTGTCCCACACGAGGCCATCTCATTCATAGGTCTGTGACTCCAACATTTCTAAACTTTGGCCCTGTTAGAAAAGGAAAAAGGAAATTCGTTTCACCCAGTGAAGGGACTCTAGACAACCCGAACATGGCAAATATGGCTCTGGCAGGTCTTGCCCTTCTCCTCCATTTCCTCTGCCTTCCTAAAAACCATTAGATTACATTCCTAAAGTTAGCCACCAATGACCATTCCCTAATTTGGCCACTTCCTCCTCCTGAGGCTGACTACCAAAGTCCAGATATCAAAGTATTGAAGTTCAGCAATCAAAAGCCACCTTGATTAATATGCCCAATCAGAATTAATCAACTCATTCTTAACACCCGGTTTCCCTTTTACCTTTATGAACTGCTATTTGCCTGTGGGTCACATCTGCCTCCTCTCTCCCTATCCAGGGACAGTTCTTTGTCATCGCTCACCCACAAATATCCCTTCCCCCTCTCCCTTGTCCTCTGTCTCCTCTCTTTGTCTCTTATTCCCAGACCTCTGTCCCTCTGGGGCAAATACATCTCCTTTGTGCTGAGAACTTGGTCTTGGGGTGTCTTGAACTGACTTCGAGGCCCCTCCACCCCGTGACTTTCAATTGCAAAAGTATAAGAAGATATTTTTCCAGGCTGGAGAGATGGCTCAGCGGTTAAGAGCACTGGATGTTGATTCAGGGGTCCTGAGTTCAATTCCCAGCAACCACATGGTGGCTCACAACCATACGTAATGAGATCTGGTGCCCTCTGGCCTGCAGGCGTACATGCAGACAGAATGCTGTTTACATAATAAATAAATAAATCTTAAAAAAAAAAAAAGATATTTTTCCTTAAGAAAGTCCAGAAGCCAAGCTAGGGCCTGTTGAACCAGATGTGTTGGGTCATAGCCTCTCTAAATATTTTCACAAAGAACATGGCTGCTGTCTGCCCACGTCTTAAGAACTTGCCTGAGATTAAAAGAATATTGGGGGAGGGACAGAGAGTATTTCAAGTAGCTTATTTACTATGCCTTGTGGTTTCTACTCTGTTCCCATACTTCTTGTGTATCTCTCTCTGCAGACACTGAGGTGTTGATCTCTACTTTTCAGCCATCTGCCAGTCCTGTATTCTGTCTTTAGACACTGAAGTACAAGACTGAAGCCTTCACTTTACTTCATTGTGGATGGCATGTACACTTCCATTCAGGAGGGTGGCCCCTGACTTCACACTTTGACATCCCCTCCCTCACCCCGATTCCTCACTTTCCTGTGGAAACTCCCCCTGCAGGACCTCAGAAAGGCCCTGGAGTTGGAGGCACCTGTAATCCAAGGAGGCAGAAGTGAGCGTTGGGCTAAGCCCGGCAGAATTTGAATGCTGTATGAAGTGCAGTTAGTTCTTGCTCCAAAGACCACTCCTGCCTCTGCAGGAGATAGAAAATGAATGCTCTGGGTTACACTGCGTCTTATTGGCCTCTTGGCTAGAGATGGGTTCAAGATGGAGGACATATGACAGCCACTGTGCGATACTTCTAGAGTAAGACAGGAGTCTTCAGAAGTTTACTCTGGATGAAATTTAGACCAAGAACACCTAACTAATCTGGCTCCTAGTGAAGGAAGACAAGGGAAGTATGTTAACTTGAACCTCCAGTCTTCTCTACACCCCTCATCCAGTTTAGGTGGCAGCTCCTTGACTTCATAGCCATAGGCCACAGGGAACAGAACTAGTTTCTGAATTGTGTTCCAGGTGCTGAGACAGGAGAATCACTTTGGCTTTCTGGCTACTGTAGTTGAAACTTTCTTTGAACTGCCAGTTCTCAAATGACATGGAGACTTATTATTAGTTATGAAAGCTTGGCTTTAGCTTAGTCTTGTTCCCAACTAGCTCTTACAACTTAAATCAACCCTTTTATATTAATCTACGTTCTGCTACATGGCTCATAACCTCTCCTCCATACTGTACATCCAACTCCCTCTGCTTCTCTCTGGCAAATTCCCTGCGCCTCAGATTCCTCCCAGAGTTCCTGTCTCTGTCCAGAAGTCCCACCTATTGTCTTTGGCCTAGCTATTGGCCATTCAGCTCTTTATTAAACCAATCAAAAGGTGCCTTTCACACAGTGTGTTCAAATATCCTGCAACAGGCTACCAGCTTAGTGATAAGTTCCAGATGTAATAAGAGATGGTCAATGGACTAAGGCAGAAAGTCACAGAACAGGACACTGAGGCCGTCCTCCATCCTCCTCATGCACCTGCCCACACATGTTACCGCCCCCACATCTGTACAGAAAAAAACCAAAAAACAAAAAAACCCCAAACAAACAAAAAAAACTTGTATTTATACATCATGTATAGGAATTGTCAGTAAATTATAGAGAATTAAACATGAAGACAATCAAAATCAGGGCACTGGAGAAACGGCTCAGTGATTAAGAGTGCTTGCTATTCTTCCAGAGGGCCTGGGTTCAGTTCCCAGCACCCATGGCAGCTCATAGCCATCTGTAACTTTTAACACCCTCTTCTGGTCTGGGTAGGCACCCAGCACACACATGGTGCACGAACATACATTCAGGTAAAGCATACATAGACATAAAATAAAAATAAATCTTTAAAACACAGAAATCTGATTTCAAAGTAAAAGTTTTAAAATTTTATAAGAAAATGGTGTGTTTTTGAATTCCTGGTAGGAAGGGATTTCTAAAATAAGACACACAGCACAGATCAAAAGAAAAAGGTTGCGAGACAGACACAGTGACACACACCTATAGTCTTGAAGTTGGGAGGCTGAGGCAGGAGGATTGTCACAACTTCAAGGCTAGTGTAGACTTCAAAGTGATACCCTATCTTTAAAAAAAAATGTATACATGTGGACTGGACAGATGGCTCAGTGGTTAGGAGCACTTACTCCTCTTTCAGAGAACCTGAGTTCAGATGTAGCACCCATGTCAGGAAGTTCGCAACCACCTATAACTTCAGCTGCCCGGAATCCAGTGCCCTCTCTGGCTTCCACGGTCATCTGCACACACACATGGCATGCATGCATATGCACACACACGATAGATAGAAATTTTTAAAAATCTACACATGATGTCTTTAAATTTAAAACTTGTGTTTATCAAAAGATCAGATGATGAAAGGGGTTAACTATGTATTTTAAATATATAGGTGGAAAATATCCACACAGGTGTGAATTGTGAAATAAGAAACCCATCAGTGACCCACACTGACAACCCCAGAAATGTGAATGAAAATCATACGAGGTACGTTTCAGCCCCCTAGTGGCAGAAATAAAAAGTTACAAGTATCAAGTGATGGCCACTGCTTGAAACGATGATATTCATATACCTGTGGATGTACTTTTGCTCCGCTCTTAATCTACCTGACAGTAACTTGACAGTGTCTATTCATGTGCAGATATCCATATTTTATGCCTCATCAATTTGCCCTTAGTGATGTCTGTAAAATTTGGATTGGAGGTAGTCCCTATTCAAGCATGCATTTGTCTACATAGCTGTTTATATTGAAATGCTTCTCTTTTCCCATTGCTGGGGATTGAACCCAGGGCTTTGTGCATGGTAGTTGTGCACTGTACTACTGAGCTGAACCGCCACTCTTGAAAGACACTTTGTAGAGTGTAGCATGAATCTTAAAAGTTCTTATTAATAAAATCCAACCCGGAGCCAGTTATTGGGGTGAACACTGGAAGGTCAGAGAGATAGAACAAGCCACAGCTATCTCACCTCGCCCGATCCTCAGCTGGTCCTGTTTCCTCAGACTGGAGGCCTCTGAGTCCTCATCCAGAATGGGTCTCAGCTGAACTGCTGCTTGAAAGCCTGAAAGCTTAACCAGCCACATGCTTCTCCAAGCCAAATGCCTCTCCAGGGCAAATGCCTTGAGTTTCTGGTCCTCACACCTTATATACTTTTCTGCTTTCTACCACCACTCCCTGGGATTAAAGGCGTGTGTCACCATGCTTGGCCATTTCCAATGTGGCCTTGAACTCACAGAGATCTAGAGGGATTTCTGCCTCTGGAATGCTAGGATTAAAGGCGTATGCTACCACTGCCTAACATCTGTTTCATATTGTGGCTGTTCCGTCTCTGACCCCAGATAAGTTTATTAAGGTACACAATATTTTGGGGAACACAATACCACCACAGTAGAGGTGCTTAGAATGTAAAAGAACTCAACAACTAACCAGGTCAGCATTTCATTTGCACTTGGATCCTGCACATCACATGCTAAGGATTCAGAACATGGTGTTGGTGGTTTGAATGTGGACTGTTCCCCCGCCACGGGCTCCTGTGTTTCAACACTTGGTCCTAGCTTGTGTTTGGGGGGCTTTGCTGTTCCTTAGTCTGAGCCATTGAGGTCCTTAACATGGCCATGCTCATGACAGCAACACACACTTGTTCAGGACTTCACCCACTCCCCACAGGAAGGAGAATTGGCTGAGATGATAAAGGACATTATGGAAACTAGAGGATGAAGCAGGTAGCCGGAAATTAAGAACCATTTGATAATAGTTGGTCCATCTAGGAGCAGGTCTGTTGGGTTCTGTAGTGGGTACCATGTTAGTACATGTTAGGATCAAATAGGATACAGCTCCCTTCCTTCCTTCCTTCCTTCCTTCCTTCCTTCCTTCCTTCCTTCCTTCCTCTCTCTCTCTCTCTCTTTCTCTCTCTCTCTCCCTCCCTCCCTCTTTCCTCCTTTCTTCCTTCCTTCCTTCCTTCCTTCCTTCTTCTTCTTCTCTCTCTCTCTCTCTCTCTCTCTCTTTCTCTCTCTCTCTCTCTCTCTCTCTCTCTCTCTCTCTCTCTCTCTCTCTTTCTCTCTTTTTTTTGCCATCAGCCTACATTTTGATTATTTAACATTAACATTTACTAGATCCCGATTTTCCACGCCTATGGTTCTATCCCAGATGGGGTGTTCATTTCTTCAGCTAACACTTTAGCAGGCTCAGCACTGTGCAGAAGCTGGGGTTTGCATGGAAAGCAGAAGTGTGCTTTCTGCTTTTGAGTCATTCTGGTACTGTAGTTATACTTCTGTTCAGTGTTTAGAATATGGCATTTTGAGTATGTGTTGTGGAATATTACTTTAACTAGACAAAGCCGTGTTCCATTTCTTTATGCTGCGTTTGTTCAACAATGTAAAGATGTGTTGCTTTGCCTGCCTAAGGCACCTGATGGGTCTAACAAAAAGCTGAACAGCTGGTAGCTAGGTAGGAGAGGGATAGGCAGGGCTGTCAGGCAGAGAGAGAAGAGAACAAGGGAGAAAGAGAGGGAGACGCCTGGGGCCAGCCAGCGAGGCAGCTACCAGCCATCCAAACACGGAGTGGGACATACAGAGTGAAAGGAAGGTAAAAAAGGCCTGCAGCAAAACGGAAATGAAGAGAAACAGGTTAAAATAAGTTGAAAGAGCTAGTGGGACAAGCATAAGACGAGGCTGAATATTCATAATTAATAAGAAGTCTCGGTGTCACGATTTGGGAGCTGGTTGGTGGCACAAAAGAAAGCCTGCTACAAGCATGGGGGCTTTTTGTTGGAAAGATTTTCTAAGCTGAATCTACTGTTGTGGCACATAAAGACATTTAAGTGCACAATAATTTTAGGCATCAAAACTCATTGCTTTTCATTTTACTAGAAGTTACAATAAATAATAACAACTTTTTAGCAAGCAATCCTAATTTAGACTCAACATTTATTGGAAACAAATGTCTTTATAATGACACTTAGCCGGTTGTCTTTATCTGCATAGGAACTTTGACCTGGAGACTTGAAAATACAGAATATACCTCACGGTCGGTCCTATTTGCTGTTCCCAGGCCTTGATCTCACCTTCCTCTCTGTCCGTTACAGGAATTGTGTTTGCACACTATGGTCCAATCTGGAAACAGCAGAGGAAATTCTCCCATGCGACCCTTCGTCATTTTGGTTTGGGAAAGCTTAGCCTGGAGCCCAAGATTATTGAGGAGTTCCAGTATGTAAAGGAAGAAATGGAAAAACACGGAGACGCCCCCTTCAATCCCTTCCCGGTCATCAGCAATGCCGTCTCTAACATCATCTGTTCCCTGTGCTTCGGCCAACGCTTCGATTACACAAACAAGGAGTTTAAGAAGGTGCTGGATTTCATGTCTCGAGGCTTAGAAATCTGCTTGCACAGCCAGCTCTTCCTGATCAACATATGCCCCTGGTTTTACTACCTCCCCTTTGGGCCGTGTAAGGAACTAAGGCAGATTGAAAGGGACATAACCTGCTTCCTGAAAAACATCATCAAAGCGCACCAGGGGTCTCTGGATGCCGGCAACCCTCAGGACTTCATCGACATGTACCTTCTGCACGTGGAGGAGGAGAGGAAGAGCAGCAGCAGCACCAGCTTTGATGAGGACTACCTCTTCTACATCATCGGGGACCTCTTCATTGCCGGCACCGACACCACGACCAACTCTTTGCTCTGGTGCCTGCTGTACATGTCCCTGAACGCTGATGTGCAGGGTAATTGGGAGATTTGTCCTTCCCTCGGGGTCAAGGCAGGGTATTTAAACCAGGTAGCAACCCCTGGGGTCTGCTAACTCCGGGCACTCGGGTTTCCAGGTTGGAAAACAAAATCAACACTTGCATTTTATAGGGAGCGTGAGATGTGAACAGCGAAGCCTCAGGTTTCTAGATGGACCAGTGCCATAGCTTGCTCACCCTGCTTCAATCTCTGTAGTCCAGTTCCCCGTGAAGTCTGGGAAAGTGAAGGACCGTGAGAGAAGTAGGGTGTCTTAGGGCTGTGCAAATCATAATGCTCATCTGAACCTTTCCATCTTGTTTTGAAGATGGCGAGAACACAAGCCCAAAAGCGTCAGTGAAAGTCACAGCTGGTGCCAGCACATCAGCCCGGTGACAGCAAGTGGCAGTGTCAGGAAACACTGGATGAGTAGGAGAGCGTGGTAGATTGGCTTCTACTTCAGCTGTAACTAATCACCACCAGCCTAGTCACTTAAACCAGCCTGAATTTGCTCTGCGTGTTTAGATCAGAAGTGTGGCGTGTGCTTCCCTGGACTAAGGACCTGGGGTGTTGGCCAGGCTGTGTTGCTCACTGGAGGCCCCAGAGGAAAATTCATTTCCTTGGTCTTGCCAGCTTGTTTGACCTGTGGTCCTCTTCTCCGTCATCAGAGTCAGCCAGGCCACAGCACTCTGACCATGCTTCCATAGTCACATCTCCTTGGCGGGGGAAGGCTATCTGATTTTAAAACCCATGCTGCTTAGTAATGGGTTCATGTTCTGAGAATATGACATTAGATGATTTCATCATTATGCAACCATCACAGAGTGCACTTAAGCTAAGGTAACCATAGTGTTACTAGGCAACATAATCTTATAGGACCACGCTTGTTTATGTGGTCTGTGATTGACGAAAGTGTTACTCCATAGCGTATAACTGTGCTTAGATGGTGATACACCAAATAGCTCAGGATATGTTCCCCAAGTTTACATCCTTAATTTAGTCTGGTCATTATAGTCCCTTCCGCTACACACTATCAGTGGATATGATTTGAAGGTGTCCCCCAAAGGTTCATGTGCTAGAAGTTTGGTCCTCAGTGCTGTCATATTGAGGAGGTAGAACCTTGAGACACCTAGAGCAAGGTAGGTAGTCACAGGAGCTTGAGAAAGCTTAATCTGGAGACAAGATTTTTGAGGAGTTCAAGTATATGAAGGAAGAACTAGAAAAGCATGGCTGAATCCCTTTCCCATGCCATCTCTGACATCCTCCAACAGGATAATGTCGTTCTTACTGGCCCTAGTTAGTTCCCGTGAGATGGGTTATTACAAAAGGAGCAGCCTTGGTCCCTGAGTCCCTCTGGATTCCTGTTTGCCCTGTGACCTCTCCCTCACATGCTCTCGCTGTACTCTGCCATGCTTTGATGTAACTGGATAGTGGCTGCTGTTCATGGACTTGGGTCTTCCAAAACTGGGGGCTAAGTGTTTCTTTAGAAATCAGCACCCAGCTTCAAGTTTTCTGTAAAGAGACTAAAAACAGACAAAGACACCATGGAAAGTTTCACATTTATAAAGCACCAGGGGACAGAGTTGTGAACTTCTTCAAGGGTCCATTTTGGTTTTTTGGGTTTTTTTTCTTACCATAGTCGTTGTTATGGCTACCTATTTTAACTAGCTATTACTAAGCAGCAGATTATCCCCAAACTTAGTTGCTTAAAACAGTAGCTTTATTATTACATAAAGTTTTTGAGTATCAAAGCTCCAGGTCGGTGAGGAGCACACGTATTTGAACCGGTGTTAGCCAGCTTTTCAGTGCTGGAACGGAGTGTGATTGATTGCTAATCAACTGACAAGAGAGAGAAGTGTTTTGGCGAGTGGTTTCTGAGGATTCAGTCTGTGGCCTGTGTCCATGGGGCCTGTGGTAAGGCAGTGCATTGTGGAGGGGAGTTTCCTCTGGGCAGATGCAGAAGACAAGGAAGGAAGTTCCAGGGTTGCATCATTCTCTTCAAGGGCACCCCCCTCACCCCCCACCTTGCCCTCCCCCCAGCCTAAATCCTCCCACAAGGCCCCCCTCTTAATGACACCACTGTGGGAACAGACCTGCAACCCCAGGCTTTTGGGGGATGTCCTCCACTACAGCAACCCCAAAGGTAGGGTTCGTGGGGTATTTTGGACTGTCACATGATACTACAGCTTAGAGAGTCACATGAGAGTTTAATGCTGGGTGCCCGAGTCCAGCATGCTGTTTCTTTGGCCCAGTCTGTTCTTGCAGCACCCCACCCCCAATGGCTTCCTGTCTCTACCAGTCCTGAATGAGGCCACCGTTGGCCACTGACCCCTTGCTGGGTAAAGTTTGCGGAACAGTGCTGACTCAACTCTCCCAGGCTCATCTGCGCTTCATTCTTTCCTTTTTGCATAGAAAAGGTTCATGAAGAAATTGAGAGGGTCATTGGTTGTGACCGAGTTCCTTCCCTCACGGACAAGGCCCAGATGCCGTACACAGAAGCCACCATCATGGAGGTGCAGAGGCTTTCCATGGCGGTGCCACTGGCCATCCCTCATATGACTTCGGAGAAAACAGGCAAGTCGAGCCTGGCATCTCCGTGTGCCCCTGAGGGCATGCGTAGTGTGGGGAGGGGTGTGGCCATAACAGAACTAGCTCTGTGTCCCAGGCAGCTTTGTGTACCAGGCGGAAGGGTCCAGGGATTGTTTTGACCCTTAACTGTCATCTTTGGTCCAGGCACTGCAGTCATTCCCAGGAGCCCTCTGGCCTCCGGTGTGTGCACACTTACACTAGCAAAACTTGATATCAACCTCCAAGTCAGCTATTTGGGCAGAAGCAATTCTGGAGTTGGTAGTGGCCCCTGTAGTCTTCCCCAAATTAGCCCACTTTGGTTTTTAAAATTCTGCAACCAAAGTGTAATTTAAAAATTGGAATGTTCCAGCCTGATTCCAGGGTCATCAATTTTAACCTATCACATGGCAGAGTCCAGCATGTCTTTAACCCTCTGTTATAACGGAGGGTGCCACACACCTGTAATCCCGGGGAGGCTGAAGCAGGAGAATTGTGACTTCAGGGTCAGCTGTTTCTGGGAGACAGAGAGAGGTTGATGGGGAGGGCAAAGTTTAAGGCTGCTAGAGACAGCCCCGAATGCAGATTCGACCCACTGTGAAGTGCCGGGCACCTGTGGGGTGTTAGCCTGCAGCTGGTAACAGTGGGAGTTGAGTTCCCTGCAGATCTTTTTCCTTAGTGTGCCCTCCCCATCATACTGTGTGGACAGAATAGCCTGTAAGCTGTTCCGTTCAGTGCTGGATAGTTTTATGTCAACTTGACACAAGCTAAAGTCATCTGAGAGGAGGGAGCCTCAACTGAGAAAATGCCTCCATAAGATCGGGCTGTAGGCAAGTCTGTAGGGCAGTGGTTCTCAACCTTCCTACTGTTTTGACCCTTTATTACAGTTCCTCATGTTGTAGTGACCTCAGCCATGAAATTATTTTCATTGCTACAGCATAACTAATTTTGCTACTGTTAAGAATCATGATGTAAATGTCT
This sequence comes from Peromyscus melanophrys, assembly GCA_902168415.1. Lineage (NCBI taxonomy): Eukaryota > Metazoa > Chordata > Mammalia > Rodentia > Cricetidae > Peromyscus > Peromyscus melanophrys. The sequence continues at coordinate 7,094 of CABHPR010098116.1, read as the reverse complement.
GATATTTCTGATGGTCTTAGGCAAACCCTGTGAAAGGGTGTTTGACACCCAAAGGGGTCTGACCCACAGGTTGAGAACTGCTGCTGTAGGGCATTTTCTTAATTAGTGATTGATCGGGGAAGGCCCAGCCTATTTTGGGTGGTGAGCAAGCCATGTGAAGCAAGCCAGTAAGCGGCACCCCTCCATGGCCTCTGCATCAGCTCCTGCCTCCAGGATCCTGCCCTGTTTGAGTTCCCGTCCTGACTTCCTTCAATGATGAACAGTGATAGGGAAGTGTGAGCCAAATAAACCTTTTTTCTCCCCAGGTTGGCTTTGGTCATGCTACTTCATTACAATAATAGTAACCCTAAATAAGACACATTCTGTATAAATTTTAAGAGTACATAAATCTTGGAGAAAGCTTACCTATGTTCCACTTCTGTTTCAGTGTTTTCTTGATTGTACATTTTTATGGGCTGACTTGGCTCACAGAGCCTGATCTGATTCAGCACTAGCCCTGCCCCTCCCATCTCAGGCTGGGTCTGGGGTAGAGCAGGGAGAAAGTGCTGGTTGATCAGATCTTCCCCTTCCCCTCAGGAACCTCAGAATGTGGTCTCCGCCAATGACAGAGTTAAGTAGGTGAATCACTTCGCTCCTCAAACAGTGATGTTGGAAGGAAGCTAATAGTGAAGGCAAGCGTGGCACTGACTTCCTGTTTGTTGTCTGCAGTCCTCCAAGGATACACTATTCCCAAAGGCACGGTGGTCATTCCCAACTTGTGGTCACTACACAGAGACCCAGCCGTTTGGGAGAAACCAGATGACTTCTGTCCTGATCGATTTCTGGATGACCAGGGACAACTTTTGAAAAGAGAAACTTTTATTCCTTTTGGGATAGGTCAGTGAAACCTTGGTTTTAAATTTGTTTTTAACTTCCATTGGGGTGTGTGTGTGTGTGTGTGTGTGTGTGTGTGTGTACGTATAGGTGTCTCGATCAGAAGACAGCTTTGCAGGAGTCGGTTCTCGGCTGAGTTGCTTTGCTGGCTCAGCTTTTTTTCTTCTTCAGAAAATAAACATAAGGTAGCACTGTGGACAGAGGTGACTCATAGTGGCGAGCACTGTTTGCCTTGTGTGTTTGAGCCCTCCCTTCCATCCCCAGGAGAGAAAGAAGAAAGGAGGAGAGGCAGTTGGGCTTAATCTTTATGACTGGAAATCTTCCTTCCTCGGTGGCTTGGGCTCTTTGGGGCCTGAGATGCAGGGGAGGTTAAGGAACTATTGGAGTTAAGCCCAACTTTTTAAAATTACGTTTTATTTAGTGTGTGTCTGTGGTAGGGAGTGAGACAGATGCCCCTGCACACACCAGAGGACAACTTGAAACACTCAGCTCTCTCCTACCACGTGGGTCCCAGGCATTGAACTCTGGGTGTCAGGGCTCGGGTGTCAGCAATTGCCTCTACCATGTCACAGGCTGAGAACAAACAGGTCTCGGTCTGCTAGGCTGGTGTGTGAGGGGGCTTCTCTACCCTCAGTCTTTCTTTAGGTTCTTAGATTGGGGCACGCAAAGCCCTTTCTGTAGAAATGGAAGGTTCCAGAAACTTTCAGCTGCCTCTTCCCTTTAGTCCTCCAGGTGACGGGGAAGGCAAGGGGCAAGGTGGCTGTGGCTTGGGCTCTTGCACAGTGGTGAACTGGTTATGTGGACAGATAAACTGAAGGAGGCTGTGGTTTTTGTGGTGATTTTACTTTAGAACCCTCCCCAGACTCAAGTGAGACACTTGCTACAAAGGAACAGGGATGCATCATAATTCTCCCTCTTCTCTATCTTACTCAGGAAAGCGGGTGTGTATGGGAGAGCAGCTGGCGAAGATGGAATTGTTCCTGATGTTTGTGAGCCTGATGCAGACTTTCACCTTTGCCTTACCCGAGGGTTCTGAGAAGCCCATCATGACTGGGAGATTTGGTCTAACCTTAGCCCCACATCCTTTTAACGTTACCGTCTCAAAGAGATGAAGATGTCCCTGAGAGGAGAGGAGGGACAGCAGGCGAGTATGTGTCCTAGACACTCTTCATGCTGTTGAGCACGGGCCCAGCAACTCAACGCAGCCCAGAGAGGCTCCAGACGAGAGACTGGAGGGAAAGGATCCACTCCATGGACGCCTCCTGCCCGCTGGGAAGCATGGATGCGGGATTGAGTTGTGTGGATTCCACCGGGAGCAGACCACATCTCTCAGCCTCCATCGTCTCATGGTAAAATGAGGGTAGTGAAATTTCTCATGGCCTCTCTGCTGTTAGCGAATGTTGGGCAATTCAGTAGTAGATATCTGCCTTCAGACCTTTCAGGGCCCCTGAGAACATGAAAGTGCATTTAGCATGGACCCTTGGTCAGAAAGGGATGCAGGTTATATTGAGGAAGAAATTTTTTCTCGTTAATTTTTTTTTTAAGCATAGGTTCTATATCAGTTTCTTTGGGCTTGTCTTATGAGTATCTTTTGTGTTTAGGACTGGGTTCTCTACTTTCTATAAAGCTAGAGTGAAATTTCCCCTTGCCCCGGACACTGAGGAAAAAGAAAAGCGAGGTTTTTCTGTGTGGCTGCTGTCTGTAACCACGTGAGCAGTGAGCCCGGTGCCCAGCCCAGGTCTGTCCGCTCTGCTCTGCTGTGTGCAGAGGTCAGCTCTGCCTTGACTTGGGTCCTGGATGCTGGGCTGGGAAACTTAATAATGGAATTGTGGAACTGGTCAATCATTCAAATGATTCTCAACTTCCTCTCCTGTGTATCACCAGCCAAAGTGTACCTGACTTGAATCGTCTCCAAGACAAGGAGCCATTTCTTGATAAGTGGGCCTCTAGTGGCCTTTCCAGGGGCCGCATGGAAATGTGGGAAAGGATTTATCATAATGGTGGATTACTGTGGGCCTTCTGCTGCTGGGATGAGGATGGTCAGCGGCAAAGCCATCCTTGACAGTCAACAGTGTCAGCTCAGTGTGCCCAAGTCTTGCCCTTCCCTTGGGTCTCCCAGAGTACTGTGGAAGGAACCGTGGTGATACTGAGCCTTTCTTCGGGAGGCACTGTGTGGATGTTTTATTGTGTGTGTATGTAACCCTCACACTGAGGGAGCTGTGCAGTGCTAAGGCCCATAATTAAAAGATACCATCTCTGGGTCTCTAAGATACTTGGCCTTGTGACTGGAAAGCACTTTCTGAGCCCCTTCTCAGTGTTGACCCCACGTGGTCCTGAAGCTGTGTCCTCCGTTACCTGTGTCCCTCTCTATCCCAGTGGACCCCTTGGGGCCTGCCTCCACACTGCTGCCTCCTCCTCACAAGGCCTTATTCTTGGTAGGTGCCCAGGCAACTTGGGAGTGAGTTAGGGAAGGTGCCTAAGAGGAAAGCCCATCTGTGTGTTTATTGCTGTCACTTTAGGATAATTTTTTTTTTCGAGACAGGGTTTCTCTGTGTAGCTTTGCGCCTTTCCTGGAACTCGCTTTGGAGACCAGGCTGGCCTCGAACTCACAGAGATCCACCTGCCTCTGCCTCCCGAGTGCTGGGATTAAAGGTGTGTGCCACCACCGCCCGGCCAAAGGAGAGCTAGGATAGTTTTAAAATGCAGTATAATTTGCCCTACCTGTTTAAGCCAGTGTTTAAAAACACACTAAGCTCTTTCCTTATCATTTAAAGTAACCATTTTAGGCAAATTTAGAATGATGCCTTAGCTGCTAAAACATAATGCAGAGTGAAAGCTTCCAGCATCTTCCCACAGACTTCTTGCCCAGGTACCCAGGCCGACTTCCAAATGCTTACTAAGTAGGAAATAACAGCTGCTTAATAGAAATCTAATATGAGTAAAAAGGAAAATGTGGAATAGTTTATAACCAAGTGTTGATTAAGTTTTGATTCTACGACCTTTATATTACCCACCATAATGTTTTCATAAGTTACAAGCACTTTCAAAATAGATGCACGAAATACAGGCTCATCTTTAGGTACCCTGAAGATTTTTTTAGACCGGCACACTGAATGTAGAGGGACTGAGTGAGGCTGCACACATTGTGGATGAGATGGCACATGGATGGACATGCTGCTCTTTGAGCAGGATAGTCTGTCCTGATCTGAAATCCATGTGATTTTAAACCTCAGCTTTTGCAAGCTCCTTCCTTCCTCCTTGACTCACACGTGGATTTCTGGACCTCCTAACCAAAGACTTCACACCATACTTGAAAAGGACTTCTGCCTTTTAGGAGATGACACCAGAGTCCCAAGTTTATCCAGCAGTTTAGTACTATGCCTCGAGCTATGGCACTTTGAAAATCCCTTTACGCACTTTGCCATAGAGAGACTGTACTTTCCCCCAATACACTGACATTTACACGTCATGCTTCATCTGAAATGTGGAAATGACTTTAGTTGGTTTTTAGAGTCTAACGAGGTCTAGACCTCATCTTCAATGACGCTCTTATTAAACCTTTAATTTCAATGGAGACAGTGTTGTGTCTGGGTTATGTTTGTTTGCTTTTAGTTGCTTAGCAATTTTTGTTGTTTTTACGAAATTTAGTCAAAAAGAAAGAGGAAGCAGACCTCCAGAGAGAGGGGTTCACACTATAGTGCAGGTGTAGAGAGAGGGGTCCACACTGTAGTGCAGGTCTAGAGTGGGGTTCACACTGTAGTGCCGGTATAGAAAGAGGGTTCACGCTGTAGTGCAGGTATAGAAAGAGGGGTTCACACTAGTGCAGGTCTAGAAAGGGGTTCACACTGTAGTGCAGGTCTAGAAAGAGGGGTTCACACTGTAGTGCAGGTCTAGAAAGAGGGGTCCACACTGTAGTGCAGGTCTAGAAAGAGGGGTTCACACTGTAGTGCAGGTCTAGAAAGAGGGGTTCACACTGTAGTGCAGGTCTAGCCTTTGGACGGGAGGGTAACTCTTTTTAAAATATGCCCTCAGAGGACCTGGTACAGAGAGATGTCCAAGCAAGCCAGATTTTCTTATAATTTATTTGATGTGTGTGAATATTTTGCCTGGTGTACATCTGTGCACTACACACATGCTTAGCGTCCATAGGGGCCAGAAGATTCCATCCCCTGGGACTGGAGTTACAGCTGTTTGTGAGCTGCCGTGTGGGTGCTGGGAACTGAACCTGGGTGTAGCTAGAGTTTTCCTGCCTGACCCACAGTCAGGACAAATCTCTCTCACCCGCCAGTCCCACAGCCGCTCAAACCCAACCAAGTAAACACAGAGACTTATATTGCTTACAAACTGTATGGCCGTGGCAGGCTTCTTGCTAACTGTTCTTATATCTTAAATTAATCCATTTCTATAAATCTATACCTTGCCACATGGCTTGTGGCTTACCGGCATCTTCACATGCTGTTTGTCATGGTGGCGGCTGGCAGTGTCTCCTCAGCCTTCCACTTCCCAGAATTCTCTCCTCCTTGTCCCACCTATACTTCTTCCTGCCTGACCACTGGCCAATCAGTGTTTTATTCATAGACCAATAAGCAACATGTTTGACATACAGACCATCCCACAGCACCTGGGTCCCTTGTAGAGTTAAAAATACTTTTAACAGGACCCAGCCACCAGCTACGCAGCCACGGAGTAAAAGTAAGATTTACAGAAGTAAGAGAACAGGAAAGGCCCAGAGGCAAAAGATAGAGGGGATAATTTAAGTTAAAGAAAGCTGGCAAGAAAAAAGCCAAGCTAAGGCCAGGCATTCATAATTAAGCATAAGCTTCTGTGTGTGATTTATTTGGAAGCTGGCTGGCGGGCCCCAAAAAAGAGTAAAAACAATAACACTACATGCAAATCAATCAGAATGATACGATATGCCACACTATCATAATAAAATATAAATATTTCCAGAAGTAGTGCTTGACAATTTTTCACATGATAAACAAATTTTAAAAATTGGTACCAATGTTTTGCTAAATAGATGTGTAGTTACACGACATTCAAGTACTTATTTTTACCTGTACACTGGTCTATATAATGCCATCTAGTGCTTCTCAGTAGTTAGAGAAGCCTCATTTAGCCGTGAATGATGGCCAGAGCAGAGACTCAATTCATTAAAGGTCTGGGATCCAGAACCTACATGTTCTGACCCTTGCTCTGGTTACCCCAAATAATCAAGACTCCAAGCAAGCAACCTTAGCAGAAGCAACAAAGTGTGGTTCTTTTTTTTTTTTTTTTTTTTTTTGAGCTGAGGATCGAATCCAGGGCCTTGCGCTTTCTAGGCAAGCGCTCTACCACTGAGCTAAATCCCCAACCCAAAGTGTGGTTCTTATTACCTATGATTTCAAGTGTTTAAATATTCATCGATTCCAATCTACGCATTTATTCAAGAGATTATTTTGAGTAAGAATTTAGATTTTGTTTTGTTTTATTTTTGTTTATCTGTGTAGCTTTGCACCTTTCCTGGATCTCACTCTGTAGACCAGGCTGGCCTCGAACTCACAAAGATCCACCTGCCTCTGCCTCCTGAGTGCTGGAATTAAAGGTGTGCGCCACCACCGCCCGGCTATTTTGAGTAAGAAACGAGGCTCAGAGCTGGAGAGATGGCTCAATGGTTTGACTTCAGAGGACGAAGGTTTGGTTCCCAGCACCCACTCGATGGCACAACTCTATTTCCAGGGATTCTACTGCCCTCTTCTGACCTCTGAGGCCACCAGGCACACAGGCGGTACATGTACATACACACAGGCACATACATACAGGCGAACACTCAAAAACATAAAATAAATAAAACCAAAAAAGAAACATGGCGGCGGCGGAATACTGCAGAAGAGAGGGTGCAGTGGATGCAGGCGCCTGAACTGGCACACCCCCTGTAGTCGTGGCCTCACAGCAGCTGCAGTTACTTGCACTAGGCCCGCTTGCACCCTGCTCACAATCAGGCGTGGGGAGGGGAAGGGCTCATGGGCCCACACTCCTGACTGCTGAACCTTTGTTTACAATTAGGCACCCACTGCTGATCCCAACAGGCTCCTACAGGCTGGCTCAAAACTCCTGGTCACATAGATGGTCCTCGGGAAACTCAGTGCTCCACAAAACAAAGCAAATAGAAATATAAGAAAGATGCGTAAGGAAGTGGGATACACACAGGTGGAGGGTGTGTGTGTGTGTGTGTGTGTGTG